>AWWV01014996.1:0-76295 GCA_001974805.1 Corchorus capsularis
TAAAATTTATTTTGTTTATATATATATTTTTAGAAGATGGTCAAAGTTGAGGTTATTTAACCAAAAAGATACAATTAAAAAGAAACAGAGGGAGTATATTATTAATAATACCTTATCCACTAATCCTTTTCGGACTGGGGGAAGATTAATATAATATTATTTGATAAATATAATCTAACTTATTTATTGATTAAAAAAGCTGGAGTAGCTCAGTTGGTTAGAGCGTGTGGCTGTTAACCACAAGGTCGAAGGTTCAAGCCCTTCCTCTAGCGATTTATATTTTTTTTTCTCCTTTTCATTATCAATTTTATTTTTTTGAAAATAAAAGGTTATTGGTTGCTTGATTGCACTTTTTTTTTGCAATTGATTATATATAGCTTCTTCTTCTGGCTGGAAACTCAAATATTACGAATTTGTTTATCTCTTGCCCAAAAACTCAAATGCTTAAACAAGTTGCAGTTGAAGCCCTGGCTAAAGAGAAACATTTCCTTTTTGTCTATTTCATGACATATTTTACATCACTAAAAAGAAAGAACTGAGTAAAATCATCCATATTCATCAAACATACTCCACTCAATCATTTGCAAGTTGCAAATTACTCACCAAGAAGAAAGAATTTATATATACTGCACATTTACTTTTCTTGTAAACATACTTAATTTATAAAACAGAGAGAGAGAGAGCGCAAAGTTAATTAAAACTACTAAAACTTTGGTTTCATAAATTCAATCAGTTGAGAATGCAAGATGGAGCAAGATTTGGCTGTAGGAACACACCTTTAATTGCCAAATTTTGCACTTGTTTGCCTCCAATAAAATGACACCCTTCAACCCAAAACCATTCTCTTTTCTCACTCTTTTCTTCAATTTCTCTCCACATTACCATTCCTGACCCAAGTTCCCTATACAAGCAAATGGCCCCCTCACTGCCCACACATTTAGTACTTCGCCAACTCCTCTTGCCACCCAAAAATTTCATCCCCAATTCACTAGGCACCTTGTCAATTAAGCACCAATCATCTCCCTCCTTCAGCTCCCATATACAAGCGTCTCCTCCACTCGTGCCGCCGGCAAGTGTCAATCTCCCATTGCGCCACAACAGCGCGGCGAATTCCAGCCTGTCTGCCATTGGAACACTCAATTCTCGCCATGTGTTGGAATTGATTTCGTATCCCATTACACTATAAGCCCTGGCTGATGTCATCCAATACATCACCCCATTTGAGTATACACTCTCATTTGGTGTCCAAACGGTTAGTCTCACCGCGAATTCCGTTGGCATGAACCCGGTAATCTGCCACGTGTCATCCACCGAGTCGTACATTTCTAACGTGGCTTCATACGTGGCGCCACCACGTGGTGCTTCGGACATCCCACCTGCCACGTAGACTCTAAATTGTGGATTTGGACCATGGTGGCCTGACTCTAATGTAACAACACCAACTGCTGGATTGGTCCTGGTGATGTTTAACATTGGTAGGTACCTAAATTGCCTTGTGAACGGATTACATAGAGCTAATTGAAGAATTGTACAATTTGTTGGCCTTACAAGGATGAGAGTACCAATTGAAGCAACGGGTCGAATCGGGTCGGGCAAAAAATCAAATGAGAGCATGTGCCAATTGTTGATGACCGGATTATGAACATAGCAGCGTTGGCCACGGCTGCGAGTTGGCAAGGCCAAGAACCAAGCTTGGTGGTGTTGAGGCAGTGTCAAGGAGGATGGGTATGTTCCGGCACACGTGTGCCAATGCCGGCAAGCCGACCGGGCACATGCCAAGGAGTCCGGCGAGAGGAAGGAGAAGACTTTGGCTAGGATATCAAAGGGAAGGTTGCTCCACATATCTACAAAAGCAAAAATGGTGAAAGATTTTTCAGGCTTAAGACATTGAAGAGTTTATATAGTTGTGTTGGTTGGAAATTGGGATATAGTAAGTCACCAAGCAATAATTGAAGGGGTGAATTATTGGACCATATGGTATTGAAATGTGTGACCCACATCAACTATATATGTATTATCTGACCCACATGTGAGCCTGTTGATGTTAATTTGTTTCCTTGTACTTTATATTGATATAAAAAACAGAAAAGGGATGGTTCTTGAGGAACCCAAAGGGCAAGAAAAAGAGAATAAATTTGACACTCATTTGCACCAATCTTTTTGTTTCCAACTTGTGATATTTTAGTGCTTAAATTTTGACTTTTGGGACATGGTTGGTCCCTAATCCCCTATTAATTAAGATGCTTAATTATATATATGAATATTAAAATTTGGCCTAGTTAAAGTAATGATGCTTGTTTAATCTATGCTAATGCCATGATTCTTAGCTGAAATTGGAAAAATATGTATTTTATAAGTAAAGGGAACTCATTAAAAGTTCTCCCTCGGAGATAAGATGAAACGAACACGCCACAATGACAGATTGTAAAAAAAATGACGTTGATTTCAAGCTTATCAAAAACACAAATGTAATTTATTACCCCAAAGCTTTTACCACACAGTAAAATTTAATGCAATTACATTTCTTTGTTTTGGTCTTCATTTCTGGTGTCTTCTTAAGATCTGAATTCTGAAATTCTCTATGAGATCTGTAAACAAATAAACAAAATCTTGTCACATGTTTTCTCGTACATTTAAAGTTTGGAGAGATTCGGGTGACAATGTAAGAAAAGTTTATAATAAAATCTTACAATTTGTCCTGTTTCCCGTCGAAGTATTATTATATATATGTGGTCCAAAGCCAATGATGGTCCTAGAGGGAATTGTATAAAAACAACTTCGTTTTTTTGAAAAAATTATTTTCCATTGACACTTTCAAGAAAAAGATCAGCAACTTGCAAGTGATTTGTAAACTTGTAAAGGCATATTGTCAAGAAAAAGGGATTGTTTTTTTGTGGAAAAGCATTGATTCCTTATACCTATAGAGCCACCCCAATATCTTGTGTTCTTTCAGCCATTGATTTTCTTTTTTCTTTTTTTCATAAAGAATGTAAGAGAAATTGATTATTTTGTTTATCGTCAAGAGTATATATTACTCTGTAGAGAAGAGAATAGTATCATTTTGTACCATTTTGGATTTTTCTCTTCGGCGCAGCAGATTTAAATCCAAAAGGCCACTCGGTGGTGACTCCAATTAATGTAGTTAAAGTTTTAAACCTTCGGATTAGCTTTGCTCTCTTAAGAATTACCTCGTGATTTTCATGTTAAGAGACTGCCTGAAAGCAATGGAGAAGGAGGAGGAAGAGAGTGCTCAAGGTAAACTCGATAGACATTTGCAACTTAAAGAGAAGGATATTGATCTAAGTTCTAGTAGTATAAGCTTTGAAAGTTTTGGACTAATTGCTCATTTGAGGAACCAGCCTTTGTGAAAATGCTCGATTTAGGGTATATTGTTAAAAAAGCTCAAATCAGAACCCAACGTTGCAAATCAGCTTAATTAAGGACATGCTGTCAATTTCATAGGCTTAATTAAAAGTTCATATCTAGCGCCTAATAATATTGACAAGAGACCCTTAATTGAGCCGATTTTGCAACATTGAGATATGATTTGAGTTTTTTTTAATGATAGACCCTAAATTGAACATTTTCGCAGATATTGGGTCTTTATTTGAACATTTAGCCAAAGTGTTGTCTTAAACTTTATTCTCTATTAGGCCTTGCAAGGCATTAACCCCTAGTCTCATGGTTTTGAACTTTCTTGTAGAAAAATAAAAAATGAGATCTTTTTACCATATGGTGCTACTTTTGTTTTGAAATGCAATTGAGGAGGAAATTTTCCTGAAACTCTATTGATAATTCAGTACTTCCTCTGTCCCTTTTTATAAGTCCCCTTCTAGAAGTTTTTTTTTGTTCCAAAATATAAGTCCACTTTCTAAACCCAATGCATATTTGTAAGTTGTTTCCAAAATTAGCCTTGAAAATGGTAGGGTAGTTAAGAAAGTGAGTAGGAGGAGAGAGAATGAGTGGGGGAAAGAGTATAGAGGTAAAAATAGAAGAACAATATAAAACTACACAAAATTTTGAGTCCTAACTAACTTTCCTAATCTTGATGATATAGTTAAAAAGGATTTATAAAATGGTACATAGGGAGTATCTATACTAATTATAATGTGAAGTCCTGAGTTTGTGTCACGAGTTGACTCGGATACAAATTCAGTTTTTAAAAAATTAAAAACTACCCATTTGAAAATAAACCTTAAAAACTACCCATTTGAAAATAAACCACCAATAATATATATAATAATTAATTTTTATTTATATCATTTAAAAAAAACTACCAATTTAAATGTGCCAAAAAGAAAACTATTATAAACTACCTTTTTATTTCTACACTCACAAAGTGAGTGCCATAGATCTAGTCTATTGAGTGTGATTGGGTAAAGACGATGCCCGGTGAGACGTGACAATATTTCAATGAACAAAATTATCATCCCATCCCATGCATTATCCTTATTTAAGCATTAATATGCAACACTCGAGGCGATGTAACTCAAATCTAATAGAACAAAGCAGAGAAAGTATAATCGAAATTACAATTTCCATCCATTTATTACCGTCAAGTTTTACTACATGAGCTAAGCCAAAGCAATTAGTAACTGCTAATCTATATTGAAATCCTCGGTGCTTTAAACTGAAAATCGAGACTAAAAAAATCAAGCTATTGAGATTTAGGATCATGTTCATGGGCCATTAAAAGCTGAGTTTTTTTTTTTTTTGGCACCATTAAAAGCTGAGTTTAGGTTGTTGACATTATAGAAAAGTAATAAGCAGTCCAAGCCCACACATTCCATACATAATGAAAATTTTATACTTTCAAAACGGTCTCACGAAGGAACTAAATGCCAATTCCAAGCCCAAATTTGCCCACGTTTTTCGCTTTTCGGCACAAACCCACGTTTACCATACAATTCTTTGTCAGGTTTTAGTTAGGCACCGCCAATACCTTTAACGCTGCTCCGACCATATAAACCATTGGCACTTTCGAGAAGCAAACCAAAGATGGTAAAAAGATTGTGGAGACAAATAAGAGTTATATGCAAGAAAATACTGTATTTTTTTATCCGGTATTCATGGTTTTGTTCTGATAAATTCGGATCCAATCTATGTCGCATATTTGATTATGTGAGTGAGTCTACTAATGGATAGCTACATAGACAAGATCTCGAATCTGAAATCTGCTTAAACTGAAATAAGCCGTTTACCACCTGATCAAACATCTGTTGGTATTTACTCAGACTCAAATCATGCTTACAGAAACTTTACACACGGCTTCCTATTACTTGGGACAATTTGTCATGTTTTAGCTAGTTACGGCCAATACCTTTTTAAGGCTATATATAGACTTAAACCATAGGCACTTTCAAGAAGCAAACCAAAAATGGAACTCTACATGATCTTCTTGTTTTGCATCCCTCTTTTCTTCCTCTTCCTTCGACGCTCCTCCGCCAAGAACCTCCCTCCAGGGCCAATCAACCTCCCAATACTTGGCTCTCTCCACCGCCTAGGCACTCACCCAAACCAATCCCTCTATGAACTAGCCAAAACCTATGGCCCACTCATGACTCTCCGCCTTGGTTATATCACCACCATAATCGCCTCTTCAGCTGAAACCGCCAAACTCATCCTCCAAACACACGACCAGACCTTCTCCGACCGCCCTGTTCCTGACGCCGTCGCCTCTCAGCCGAATCCTGAGTCAACCCTCGGTTGGGCCATTGGCGACAGCAAGTGGAAAAACCGCCGTAGAATATGCAACACCCAGTTGTTCACCGTTCAAAGACTCAACTCACTTCAACACCTTCGTCACCAAAAAGTTGAGCAACTTATTAAACATGTCAAAAAACAGAGCATTTCGGGGTTTCAAGTAAACATAGGCGAACTTGCTTTTGCTACTTCACTTAATCTCATATCGACGACAATCTTTTCCGTGGATCTTGTTGACCCTGAATTTAACACGGCTCAAGAGTTTAAGGATTTGGTTTGGAGGATCATGGAAGATTCTGCAAAACCCAACTTGTCGGATTATTTTCCCATGTTGAAAAGGTTTGATTTGCAGGGGATAAGGAAGGATATAGGGCGTTCGTATATGAGATTGCACGAAATTTTTAATGAGATAATTGATAAAAGAGTGGAAGAAAGAGCATCGGATTGCTTTACAAGGAGTGATGATTTGTTGAATGTGCTTCTTGATCAATGTGAAGAGAATGGATCTGATTTAAGTAGACATAATATCAAGCCTTTGATCCTGGTAAGTATTATGATTTCATTTCAATTTTCATGTGAAACTGTTTCATTAATTTTAATTAGTATTATCAATTTTTGGCCACTAGTATATATGTTGTGATTAGGATTTTTAAAAGGTAGAAATTTTCATGAGAATTTGTTAGGTATAATTCATGTGAATTCATGACAACTCGAAATAAAATCGTGGATAATTTTATTTGGCAAAATCATATTGTTTGGATTTTAAATTTTTAATATTTGTTTATCTAAG
The DNA here is from genome assembly GCA_001974805.1 of Corchorus capsularis. Classification (NCBI taxonomy): domain Eukaryota; kingdom Viridiplantae; phylum Streptophyta; class Magnoliopsida; order Malvales; family Malvaceae; genus Corchorus; species Corchorus capsularis. The sequence goes on from AWWV01014996.1 coordinate 6,494, forward strand.
AAGGTCTCGCCACAATCTTTAAAAATTGATGTTATATAAGCAAGGTTTCATTTCTTTCCAATTTATAACGATATATATTGTCCTGATTATGAGTTGCTAGGATTAATGTTGATGATGATGTTGATCCATCACTAATTTTTCTCCCTCCAATTAATGTCAGTAGTTGAAGAATTTGACTTTTAGGATACGAATTTAATATGAACAGAAATATCACTGAAAATTATAAAAAATTGAATTTTCGCATAACCCTTCTTTGAAAAACAAAAAAGAAGATACTACTAATATTTTTCAAAAGAAGATACTTCTACTAGTCTATTATTTTTCAAAGGAGTATATAGTATATACATGCCTTATGCCGTACGCAGGGTGGAATAATATACACTTCAAATAAACCAATGTTAAAGTCATCACTTTATTTGCAAAAGTCCTAATTCTGATGTATCCATGGATGCTTTAAGACTAATCACAAAGAATGCACAAAACAAAGTCTTTAATTGATTAATTAATTTGGAACGTTGATTTTAGAATTCCTAGTTTGACCCTTAAGTTTTAATTTTCTTTTAATGAAGACCTTTAAGATTCATTAAATCCTCTTTCGATACATGTCTTAATATATTATATTATATATCAAGTATCTTTCATTTCATTTTAAATTTAATTTTATATATTGTCACATTTGAACAGGACTTATTCATAGCTGGAAGTGACACTTCTGCAATAACAACAGAATGGGCAATGGCAGAGCTTCTTAGAAAACCCCAAGTGCTACAAAAAGCAAGAAAGGAACTCAAACAAGTCATTGGAAGTGAAAGAGCAGTGGAAGAATCAGACATGGATCAACTCCCATATCTTCAAGCTGTAGTCAAAGAAACAATGCGTCTCCATCCAGCTGCCCCTCTTCTCTTACCTTACAAAGCCAAAAACGACGTCGAAATATGTGGTTTCAAAATACCTAAAGACGCACAAGTTTTGGTGAATGCATGGGCTATTGGTCGAGACCCCAAATATTGGAACGACCCATTTTCGTTTTGCCCTGAAAGGTTCATTGATTCTAGCTTTGATTATAGGGGTCGTCAATTTGAGTATATTCCATTTGGAGCTGGTCGAAGGATTTGCCCCGGTTTGCCTCTTGCGGTTCGTATGGTGCACTTGATGTTGGCTTCTATGATCCATGAATTCGATTGGAAACTTCCTCAAGGAATCAATAATCCGCAAGAGTTGGACATGCAAGAACAATTTGGTACCACTTTGAAGAAAGCTATACCTCTTTGTGCTATTCCCATTTAATTAGGCTATAGAAATGGAAAAATTAAATAAGGATATGTAAAATTTTCTCCTTGTGCGTCTATGTAGGAGTATACTTAAGTTAATGATGATTAGGGGATGGATAATTTATTAGTAATTCCAAAATATATTTGTATACACCCTATGCCCACCACTCTAATATATATAGTCATGTGATATGGTTATTTAACCTTGTATGAATAATTGATAAGAAAAATGGGTACTGAGATGGACAAAAAAAAGAAGTTTACATATATAACATAATCATTCTTCTTCTTCTTCTTTTATTTTCCATTTTGTTACTTAACAAGTCATGTCATTGCCACATTAGTAATCCTAACATGGAACAACTTGATTTGTTCAATTTTCAATGGTTAGGCTTAGGACTGAATTGATCCAAAGTAGAGTGTAGAGACTAAGTTGAATATATTTATAAAATAAAGGGACTTGAGGGGTTCTTTGACCCTTTTTGGCCCTAGTAATAACATCCATAATATAGGTCATAAATGGGAGGGTAAGGCATTGGTTGAGTTGGTTTAAGTTGGTTTGGTTATGGACATTAATTGCATTATTAGTAAAGGCTGACATAACTTGTGAGAGGTTTGAGTCATAGTACTTGTTGATTAATGTAATTTGTAAGTACATTGCAAGTTCTTTGAGCATAACATTTCCTAACCTTACACTGAAATAGTCTTTCCTTACCCAAACTTAAAAAGAAAATACTACTAGCACTTACTACTTAAAAATAAAGAAAAAAGAATAGATAATTTTGGAGCTCAAGCTTCACACACTTCACACTAAACATAGTAAATTTTGTATGCTTCTCAATGTCTTTATTAATACTACCAAAAAGAAAAAGAAAAAGAAGAGAGAGAGAGGAGAAGAAAGTGGCAATTAAGAAGACCTAATTAGGGTCGTAAATCGAGGGTGTGTGATGAAAACGTGTGAATGAAATGACCCCATAATTTCCCAATTTTCCATCCTGTTTTTCACCGCAATAACTTCTTCCCTTTTCTTTCCCTCCTAATTATATCCTCTCTGCATTTCTTCTTCTCTCTTTTTGGTTTTTCTGGTTTCCTTCCATCTTAAAGTTCCCTTCTTCAATGGCTTCTTCAAAGAAATGGGCAAGCTTCATATCCTCCATTGCTTCAGTTTTGTATTTCCTTTTCATCATCTTGCAAATCCCACTTTTCAGGTAAAATACATTTCTCCTTCAAGCTCTGTTTTTTCCCCTTAAATTTTGTTGACAAATGACAATGATGGATTGATAATCTGCATAAAGTAGTATATAAAAACATCACATGCCTCATTGCCTCTTGTTTTTGTAGTATTTCCTTGTCATCTATTGCTTTCTTTGCCCTTTTCTTGGCCACCCATTTTTCATTTAGCCAAAATCTGGAATTTAGTGATATAATATTTACTCATTTATCCTGGAATTATGCTGGAATCTGACTTTTCAACTTTCTTTTTGTTCATATTTGTAACAAAGTTTGTATTTTTCTTGCCCTACAACCAATCGCATGACTTAAATCCTATATTTTTAGGTGGGAGATGAAAATTTCTGCTTTGGTGCTTCAAAATGCAATGAAATATCTGTGAACCAAAAAAAAAAAATGAACTCAGAATTTATTCCTAGGCATGTAATACAGTAATAGAATCTGATATTCTGATTTCTAGCCAAATATTGTTTACAGACCCAAGATTAATGCAGAGTTGGTCTCATTTAGTATCTTAAAAACCTTTCATTTGTAAATCTTTTAGGCATATTTGTTAACCAGATTAAAATATATTGTTACTCTGCTCTTACAGGGTACCATGTAGATTTGGAATATGCAGAACACCAATTGAGGTGACATCCTCTCAGTTGATTGCAAGTGAGCTTTTCCCTACATATGCAGTTAAGGCCCTTCTGTATCCAGGAGCCATTGCCAATGCCATAATTAGGAACAAAGATTTTCCAAGCTATAGTAAATTGTTGAAGTTCTATAGCCATAGCAATGTCAGTAAAGCTCCTGCAGCAACTGATCTTCAGCGGCTAGAGGTTGGTTTAACTCAAATTCTTACTGGCAAAAGAACCCATTTCTTTTGTTTCATCAATCTCTAATTCCATGATTTCACATTCCAAAAATTTTGCAGATTCTTGCAGGAAGCTACTTGGCTGTTGTAGGAGCATTTATAGGTCTTTTAAGGAATGGAAGAATGAGTCTTTTTGGGACAATGCTGATTATATGGGGACTTCTTAGAGAAATCTTTCTGGGAGGAGTAGGACAATCTTTAAGCATGGTTCCCACAAAGGCTGTTCAAATGTACCCAACAACAACATCAGCAGCTTTGGTTTGTGCTTTTTTGTCAGTCAAGAGGGATGTAAGAAGACTAATCCATGGAAAGCGAGTCAAAATTCTCTGAAGAAAGATATGCACCATTTGGTTTTGGTGGTAACATTTTTGAAAGCACTGGTATAAAGCAAAGCTAACAATTAGGCCCACCATTAGGATCTTGGAGAAGTAAGAAACTACGGAATTTTTAGTTTTTTGAACTTAGAAGATGCAAGTTAGAGCAGCTTTGAGTAGGTTTCAACAGCTTAACATATAATTAGCTTCTGGCTTTTCCTTTATGTAAACATTTGAGTAACTGGGTTTTTTTGCCCTATATTCTTACATGACAAAATGTTGCCATCTAGTCTAGTTCTGTTTATATTGTCATTTTATTCCAATTTTATCAAACTTCCCCTAGAATTGCAGCAACTGTCTATTAAGAAATTGTTGCAGTTCATAGTGGCCTTGAAGTGCCATAGAAATGTATGGATTGCTAAATTTCCTACTAACAGAGCATTGTATCAGCAAAACACCAATAACCTGAAATCATTGCAGTATATATTAGTAATTATTAACAAAAATGATTAAAATCCTTGAAAAAAGTACATTAAAATTATATCCTTTTTCTAAATTTACAGAAGGGTTGATACTTAATCTGATGTGGAAAGGAAAAGTGAATGATTATGATACATATGGTTTACATTTTCTCCACATGTCGAATATTACTACTTCTACAAGTTGGGTAATGTAGACAAAGCTCTAAAAGGACCATATATATATATACTTGGTTACATAAAGTATAGAAGGGATTTGGCATTGACACTTGCAGGTGTGGTGTTTCACTCTAAAACCAAGTCTTTAGATTGAGCCTCCAATTCTTATCAGTTTTCCCTGCTATAGCTACGTGGCATACAGCAATGCCCATAGCCCACAGCCAGGGAAAGCTTTGGCAATGTCAGATTTATCCACTTTTCTGAGAAGGCAGAAGGGGGGCCCGAGCAGGAGACTGTGACTGCATAAATTGAAGTTGAGAGTTTTTAATTTTATTAAGTGGGGATAAAACTAATTTTTAACATTTTGCTATTGACTTTATGGGTAAAAAGTCCCCTGAATTTACACCGAACCGTCAAATAAGCCCCTGAACTTTTATTTCGACCAAATAAGCCCCTGAACTCTTAAAAAAGCCAAATAAGCCCTGTTGCCAAGGCTAAATGCTCAAATAAGGACTAAAAATTTTAAGATTTTCTCAAATAAGGATCAAAATACACAATTTCAACAAATTAGAACACATACTTAGCAAATTTTTACAAATTAGGGAATCCTTAAATGAAAACCAATGCTTCTCATGCATACACATTAAATTTGATAAAAAATGATATTATCATGTTAATTAAAAATCAAACCCTATTAATCAAAATAAATTCATTAAAAGTAATATGATATAAAATTATCGTGTGCTTTTCAATTTATATATATCTCACACACTAATATTAACTTATATTGTATCCAATTTGTAAAAAAAATTAAGTATGTTTTCTAATTTGTTGAAATTGTGTATTTTGATCCTTATTTGAGAAAATTTTAAAATGTTTAGTCCTTATTTGAGCATTTAACCTTGGCAATAGGGCTTATTTGGCTTTTTTTAAGAGTTCAGGGGCTTATTTGGCTGAAATAAAAGTTTAGGGGCTTATTTGACGGTTCGTTGTAAGTTCAGGGGCTTTTTTGCCCATTAAGTCTTTTGCTATTGAACTCTTAATTTTAGATGTTTTGCTCCCTCTAAAACAATTTAATTAACATCACCGTCATTTCATTGACATGGCAATGCCACGTGACACAAAAATATCACATAGCATTGCCATGTTGGTCGGATTAGTCCAGAGTGGCAATGTAATCATCGTTTAAGAGGAGGTAAAATGTCCAAAATTGAGAGTCTAGAGAGTGAAATGTCTAAAATTGATTCAAGAAACAAAAAGTCCAAATGGGGATGTCATGTCTGATAATCCAACCTAGCTATGAGTCAGAAACCATGGCAATGGGACCTTTCTGGAGGGAAATTGCTACACTTTGGAGTCATGATAATGATTACCAACAAATTAGTGTTGTGGATGATGGATGAGTTGCTATTTTGTTCAAGGAATTTGTGGTTCAGACTTTAGAATCAAATGATGATGATTAGAATAATAATAGTAAGTAGATGAAAGCAAAAATAATCATCCAAATTTGACCAAGCTTAGTGGCTAGTATTTCTTGCATAAAGTTTTAAGGTTATCTCTAAGAAATAGTACTAGAAACTATTGGCTGACAATCAGTCATGATAGATTATTGATCACAACTTTACAAGCAGCAAAATCTTCAAATTGGCAAAACTTAGCCAAATTGCTAAATCCCTTATATAGGTAATAAAATTTTGTCTCAAATGACAAGGGGAGACGCTCTCTCTAAGTCCTTAGAATTTAGATTATGTGTTTTTTTTTTGGGGTGAAATTATGTGTATTTTAACTGCTGGAGTGGAAGACATAAATAAAAGAGGAGGGGAAAATATAACAGCAAAAATAAAACCAGTAATTATTGTCAGTAAAAGCAATTAAATTAAATTAAATTAATTGAAACTGAAAAGCACAAAAATTGAGAAGGACATGTCAGAGAAGAATGAGGGTCCCCAAGGTTTCCCAGTCCCCCAAGTTGCACTTTCTACAAAACAAAAGGTAACAGAAAGAGATTTTCTGTTCAGCATTTCATCACTTCACTTTGCTTCTCTCTTATTTTTCATTTTTCCCACTCCAAATTTAACCAGAAAGTAACAGTGCAGTGAGAAATGTGAGATAGAGAGATCCACATTCCACATACCCAAAAGCACAAAGATTCTTTTCCACTTGCTGCCGCCGCCGCCGCCGCCGCCGCCGCCGCCGCCGCCTACATGTAACTGTCTGGTCCATCTCTAAACTACCGGTACATTTCGAGAAAATCCTCTTAACTTGGAATCTTTCAGTCTTTTACTTTACCTTTGTTGAATTTTAGTTATTTTTGTTTGGTTTATTTTTGAGCTATGGAAGCATAGAGGGAAAGCCATCCTGGGTTTGGAATTGGGTTTTGCTGTAAGTTTTGTTGGTTGGAATTGGTTTACTTTGTTAGAGCAGTTTTTTTTTTTGAGCTAAAATAAGAAAGACCTTGGCTTTTGTTTGCAGGGTTTATGATCAAGTATGGATTTTTGTAGGCCGGAGATTGATCAAGTCTGGGCTTTTGGCTTCAATTCAGTAAGATTCAATTTTGCTTGTAGAAGATAGAAGCCGAAGGGAGAAGTATAAAAGGTCATTTGAGTAGATTTTACCTTTTAGATTAGCAATTCTGAAAATTGGGTTCCTGTTGAGAGAAGCAGAAGTTTGGGGGTTTTTCCTTTAGTGGCCTTCCCCAGAAGGACTATAAATTCTGCTAAAATTCTTTAGTTTTGAGAGGTGGGTTCCAGTTGCCAGAAGCTGATATAAATATTAGCCTGTGGAAGTTAGAATCTTATGTAGAAATGTTGGATAGAAGCTTGCAAATGTCACTGAATTGCCCATCTCACATATCAGGCTGTGTAATTTGGCCTAGAAATCATGTTAAGAGAAGGTTGAATCCGGTTATAGCTATGTCCCCATCCTCAGTTATCTTACACACTGATGAAAGTGGGAATTTTAGGAAAAGCTCTAGCTCAGGTACAGCATCTTTAAGCAGCTCTGCTGGGTCCTTGCTTAGTCATCCAAATACTGTGGGAATAATTGGAGGGGTTTCTGTTGATTCTACTCTCAATTTTGTGAGAAAGCTAGTGCATTGGACTAAAGAGAAAGAAGAGAATTGCATGCCTTTTGTTCTTAGTTCTGATCCAGTGTTGAATAGGGAGCTTTTGTCCCTGGAGAGGAATTCTTCTTCTCTCAGCAGTAGAAATGAGCATTTAGAATTTGATCATACCAGCATTGTTGACAATCTAAGGAATAAAAGGGTTTTCCTTGAGAATTCAGGGGCTCGCTGCATTGTAATGCCTTGTCATATTTCACACTCATGGCATGATGAAGTGTTTAACGGATGTTCTGTTCCTTCCCTTCATATGGGCGAGTGTGTTGCCAGGGAGCTTAAGGAAGCCAAGTTGAAGCCACTGGAAGCTGGGAGCCCCTTGAGAATTGGGGTACTTGCCACAGTTGCGACTTTAAAAGCAGGGTTTTACCAAGAGAAACTGCAGAATGAGGTGATTTCATTCTATCAAAGTTGTCCATTTCCTTTGTTTTTCCGTTAAAAATAAGCTTAGTGCTAGTAATAATTTAGGAAAATATTTTTTGCACTCTTAATTTAGGAAAATATGCAGAAATTAATGTTATTCTTTTTAAGAAAATTGATTTTTATACTAGGAGAGTCATTGTTCTAAGTATTTAACTATTAAATTGATAACAATTATTTAAAGTCAAAGGAAGGTATTTACTCAGGTTAGAGGATCCTTAATACTTGACCTTCATGTGCTTTGATTGCTTTCCAAAGCACCAAATACATTGGCTAACTAAACGTGTCAAATCAGGGTAAAGAAATCCAGATGAGAGTTGAGCAACTAAAAAGGTTTGTTTGTGGGTTGTCTTTCACTGGGCAATGTTACCCATTCTTTTATGGTGGAGAGACTATATCTCATATTAATTTCCATAGCTTCTAGGTTACTTCTGCGTTGGTTTGCATTAAATGTTAGGCATCATATGAGCACTTTCAATTTGTTTATATTGAACATAAGACTTGTTTCAAGTTTGTATTAAGCATAAGAAAGAGGAATTGATCGAGATGATGGACCGAAGATTCTTTTCTGACGTCTGAAATTCAGTTTATTAGCCTCACCATCCCATGTCACTTATTGGAAATGTTTACTATACATATATTGGATAGATATGCAGATAAAGTTCCCCACATTTGATGGCACCTATATTATTGACCTTGATGGTTAACCTATTCACATGTCTTCCCTTTCCTTCTTTTGATCTATTTTGTCTTAAATTTCCAAATTTACTTCTTCTGGAGCTTTAAATTTTACGATTTTTTCTAACTAATTTTTGAACCTACAGAATACTAGCTTGATTACAATCATGTTAGTTTTGAAATTGTGAGCATGAATCTATTATTTCAATGTATGCATGTAGGGGTTTGAGGTTGTGCTGCCTGACAAAGCAACCATGGAACATACTGTAATCCCTGCTATTGATGCTTTAAATAGAAAAGACATGGAAGGGGCAAGAAATCTTCTGAGAATTGCACTCCAAGTTCTCTTGGTGAGAGCGGTTAACACTGTTATCCTTGCGTCTGATGATATGCGTGATCTTTTGCCTCGAGATGATCCTCTTCTTAAGAAATGTATAGACCCCATGGACGCATTAGCTAGGTCGACTATCAAGTGGGCACAACAAGCCATGGGGGAAGGTACATAAAACCTGCTAAATTAATAGTTGTGTGCATTCTTATTGTGATTTTTTCCCTTTTTTTTCCCTTTTTCACTACAGGCGTCCTCATCATTCTTGGGGAATATGTACTGAAAATGATCCCCATATTGTTCTGTATTATTTGTGCCAATTATGAAATGATATAAGAACAAAGCCTACATAGTTAATGAAAAAGAAGTGCCTCTTTGGTCTGGTAAAATATCAACAAAGAGAAGCCTTTGGTCATTCATCTTGTTGTACAATTCAGACTTCTTATTGAATTGTCCTAAAATGTTTCATCTGGTTTATTAGTTGGATATGATCAGTTTCATTGTACCTTATTAGTTCAACTTTCATTTATCTAACAGCCTCTCTTTCATGGGAAACAAGCATATTAGCAAGTTCTGATTTTAGTAAATAACTAAACTATTAATCACAAATATCGTACTGATAAGAAAGAAAGGTTCAACAAAGACAAACAAAATTTTCCATATCAAGAGAGAGTAAACTATGATGAAGAGCAGCCATCATCTGCAATTCAACAATGTTCTGATATTGCATATCTTTGCTATCTTGTAAGTTGCAACAGTGAGATATTCAGGGGCCTAGGCTTGAAACAGGGAGAAAAAGCATTTTTAGTTGTCTCATCCTCCCATTCTAATGCTTTCCACCAGATTTCCCATCCATGGATAGCAATTCCATGTCCTTTAGTGCTCTTTTCACTGATTGGAAGCTTCTTAAGCTTTGGACACCCAAGTATGAAGATTTTCTTGAGACTTGGGAATGGAAGGGGATCCTGGTAGATGCATTTTAGTTCATATAGGAGAGACAAATGGAGAACTTCAAGTTTTTCAAATGGCTTAATACTTCTTACTACCTCTGCAAGTCCCCTGCATTTTTCTGTGCAGATTATCTCTTTCATTTGAGAGCATCTTGATACCGAAAGACTGGAAAGGTTTGGAGCTAGCATCAGCCATGTCAAATCCTTCAATTTTATGCAGTTATCTACATTTACTATTTTGAGGCCATCGAAGCATCCACTCAAGATTAATGAGCTATGGAGATTAACAGGTATGAATGCCTTTCTTTGTTCCAGCACCCAATCATGCTTCAGCTCTTCTAAAGTCTTACAATCAGAGATATCTAGCATATTGAGCTGCTTCATTTCTGCTAAACATGAAATATTTAGAACATTTGAATCACTTAAGAACTGGAGGCATAGGTCTTGAGTGCAGTTCTTGAACTGGTAGGAGCCTAAAAATCGTTCAAGTGTAGAAGCGCTCTTGACTGTGAGACTCAACATGCTTAATTGCTTCAAACACTGCAATTCCTCTACCAAGCATTCATTTCCACCAGAAAGAATATTACCTTGCTCAATTAGATCAGAAGAACCACACCGAAACATTCGCAGCACTTGCAAATATGAAAAGCTAGATATCAGTTGACATGGAATTTTTTTTAGTGCAAATGTATCCTCCAAATTCAAATACTTCAGCTTGTCCAAGGACTTGAGCTCATCTGGCAACTGCGTTATGCTTGTCTTGGATAGATTGAGATATCGTAGGGAAACTAGTTTTGAGATTCCCAGGGGCAGTTCAGTTATGCCACTGTTTCCAGACAGGTCTAACACTTGCAGATCAGGCATGGACTTGAAGAAGTTATTAGCAATTGTCTTCAAAGTGTTATGATTGAGAAACAGAGTTAGCAGATGGGGGCATGAAGGTGTTTCGATCAGACTTTCGAGACGATTTTCCATCAACGATATCCTCTTTACTGCTTCCCATTTTCTGATCTCTGGTGCTGCAATCAATCGAACACCAGATTGCACCAAAACACTTTCCCCAACATTTTTGCACTCATTGGCTATCCACATAGCCATATCACGAATCACATCATGCATTTTCACACTATCACCTTCTTCTTCTTCCAGTAAACATGCATACACAAGTTTGCCAATTATTTCAAACCCTTGGTTTTGAGCTTCATTTCTGTCATTACACTCATCTAATAGTCCTTCACAGATCCAATAATCTATCAAATCAGCTTTGTGAATGACAAAATCTTCCGGGAATAAAATACAGTATAAGAAACATGATCTCACTTCCTCATTAGGTAAATACTCAAAACTGAATTTCAAAAGAGGAAAGACCTTATCCCCCATACCTGAAAATTCTGAGACACATTTTCTTAAAACCTCAATTGCATGCATCCATTCTTGTGGTGTCTTCTTGCAGGCAATGGCTCGACCAACGGTGACAAGTGCTAGTGGCAAACCACCACACTCTTTCGCCGTGATTTCTGCGAGATGAGAAATATCTGGATGCTGGTTGAGAGTATCATTCCCAACTTTCTTCTGAAACAAATCCCAAGCAAAAGGCTGTGGTAAGCACTCTACTTTGAATATTTTGTGAGCCTCCATCAAACCACAAACCTCTTTGGAACGTGTGGTGAAGATTAGCTTGGAGTTATTTTGATGGTCTGGAATAGGAACTCCAACTTTTGTTAGATCAATTCTGTCCCATAAATCATCCAGCAGCAAAACAAATTTCTTGCTGCTCAAGACTCTGTATATGTCTGCAGCCTTTTGCTCAATACTTTTATTGCTCCATTTGTTGTCAGAATACCCTATCTTTTCCCCAATCTCTTCTTGAATCTTCTCAAGTCTAAAATCTTTAGATGCAACTGCCCAGATCACAAAATCAACATTGCTAGGATGGGTGAGAATCATGTTGTTGATTTGGGTCAAGAGAGTAGTCTTGCCAATGCCTCCCATTCCATATAAGCCGATGATTCCTGCTTGTTCTTCTCTGAGGCAATTCCAAACAGTTTTAATCATGGACTCCATGCCCACTGTATGTTCACAAGGCCTTAAATCCCCAGGTGGTGGAGCTAGAATTTCCGCAACCCTTTCAAAATTTCCCTTCTTCCTATGTTTTTTCACCATTTTTAACATCTTGGCGGGTCTTTTTCCTGCCTCATAACTGGACCAGAAGTGTCTGGGGATGCAACATCGAGGACAATTCTTTCCATGAACATTTTTCCTATCAATTCTTCAACTTGTCCTTCCAAAACTTCAACCCTTGAAAGCCACCATTCAACTTGGTCAAGCCGCTTCATATGTTGCCTTTCGGCAATCTCAATTCTTCTCTTGACATCATTTCTTAACGCTTTTAATTCTTCCATTTCGGCTTCCAGGACATCCATATTTTTCCCTGCTCTGCATGCATAGCTTGCGTGCTTTGCTGCGTGATTGCAACAAAAGGAGACCGTATTCTCAACAGATATTGAGACAGAGCACAGGCCTCCCATAGTTTACTAAGGAAAGAAGAAAAACAGAGTTATCAAATCAAATTGGGTTGGGTTGGGTTGAAAACCCAGTTATCAAACTGATCAAAGGGGTTTTTCCAAGTTTGAAAATTCTTATGATTCCAGCCACTTCCAAATGGAAAAATGGGATTTAATCAGATTTCACATTGACAAAAAACGAAACAAGATACTCCCTCCGTTCCATATTATCTGTCCACTTCTATTAGGAGAAAAGTGGACATATAATATAGGACGGAGGTAGTATATTATAAGGCAAGATATTTTATGGGTATCAAATAATTACCCATATTATAAAATGATATTGAGTCAGATTAATGTTTTATAAAGTTGACTAGTGTGACTAATCAATAAATTTAGTAAAATAAAATACTACTATAAATTACAATCAGGTAGGTAGCTGGGTAATTCATGGCAAAACCTGCAATTACAATTTCCACCCTCTAACCATCTTTTGGACCATTCAAAGCACCAAACATTATTTGTAAGAACATGTATGTATGTTATTGTTGAGTGAAATGGTTGTATAATCGAACAACTGTGGAACTTTATGTCATGTATGAAAAACTTTGCATACAATGAGACCAGACCAGACCCACCATTTATATAGTTATGTGCAAAACGTACCAATGTACCTACCGAAACACAAAATAATTTGAGTATCAAATCAATTCAAATTTGGATTCTTTTTTTTCTTGGCCGTAAATTTGGATTCTCAAGGCAACAAATTGATCTTGTCCCAAATTTACTGTAAGTGTTCAGGCTCCACGAGGCACTTAAAAGCTCGTTCATACTTGTGGTCTTAGGAAAAAAAAAGTTTGGGAGAATTTTTAATAACTCAACTCTAAAATTGAAAACCGGATTGATTAATTTGATTTGAATTGAAAAATTATAAAAAATTATAAAGTTCATAACGAACTTAAAATCATTGCCCTGTTTGAAGCAGAGGATTGAAGGCAGCATGGGTCGTTAATCATCTCCCAATCTCTTCCGACACTAGATTTTTCCAAGGAAGATTTGAAGGCCGGCACGGAGTCTTGGCCATCAGCTTGCCAAAGAAGTTAAACAAGCACATGAAGAATATGATTGATTTGTAATAGAATACAGCAAATTTCACTTGGAACTTCACAACCAAGTGCTTTCTGTCCTGGAACAATTGTTTCGTTTTTTTGTCACTAATTCTCTCTTTTTTTCGTCGGTCAATAGTGAATATATATTTACAAGTACATAAAGGTAATAGCGGAGTTGGATCAAATTGTGATGAGAATGGTATTTGAGAGCAAGTAGCACCTAGAAACAAAGTGAGGTGTGAATTCAGGGGATAAGAAGAGAATGACAACTGATAAACAGCATATAAATAATTAGCAAAAGTAAAATACAGCAAGCAGTCTCAATCTAGTCAAACTAGAAAGTCAAACTACAAATATAAGCAAAAAATTCATCCAAACTTACAGTAAAATTGAAGAACATGATATGTTAACTGGGAAAAAACACATCATTTGAGTACAAAGAAAAAAGTTTAAGTGACTAGACTAGATAATAGGGTCAAGCTAAGAATCGCACAAACTGAGAAAGGTGAAAAGTAATGTTACATTGCGATTTCATGCCTTTGTAGTCTTTAGGAATATCTAGAACGAGCCTTGAAAGACTGAAGAAACGCATGCCGAGTAAATTCATCCTCCCACTCAAGCTGATTCCACCACTCTGTGTCTCCTATGATGCTGATTTTGTTTTTCTTTGCATTACAAGAGTTCAATGGCAGTCTCCTCAGCTTTGGGCATTTGCTAACGAGAATTGACTTCAAACAAGAGAAGGGAAGTGCACCATTGCAAATGCTGTTTAATTCTGGTAGATGCTGTAACATAAGAGATTCAAGCCTTTCAAAGGGGCTTAAAGTTCCCACCTGCGTTGCCACTTGACTCAGTTTTCTCTTGTTGATTATTTCTTCCATCTTATCACAATGCATTACATTCAAATCCGTCAAATTTGGCGCCAGAATAAGCCATGTTAAATCTCTCAATTCTGGACAACCCCTTATTTGTACTAGGCAAAGGCTTTGGAACCATTGTTGAGTTACAACCCTGGAGGTTTGAAATTGGGCAGGGGATTTAATCATTCTGCAGCCTTCTTCTGCAAACTCAATCTTCAATTCCTTTAGACTCTTACATCCGTCAAGATCCAATTGTTTTAGACCCCTGACATTTGCTAAAGATGAAATATTAAATTGCTCTGTGCCCCTCAACCCCTTTAGTTGAATGTGTTCAATGCAGCTGTGTAATCTCTCGGCACTCAAAAGTCCTTCAAAAGCAAAATCACTTCTTATTGTCAAAGTCAAAACATTGAGATGGTTCAAGCTCTGCAATTCTTCAACCAACCATTCGTTATGCTCCAAAGTATCAGAGTAGTCCATTCTCAATACTTGCAGCTTTGAGAATGCAGATATCAACTCTCGCGGAATTGTGATGCCTTGTCGTATTAACACCAAGATTAAGCATTTCAGCCTTTGCAAAGCTTTCAATTCTATTGGTAATTGCCTTATACCCGTAAATGACAGGTCAAGATACTCCAGAGATACCAGTTTCGAAATTGACAGAGGCAATTCGGTTATGCCTCGATTATATGACAAATCCAGAACTTTTAGGCCACCCATAAATTGAAAGAAGTCACTCTCAATCACCTTCAGTTTATTCTCATTGAGAAACAAGGTCTGAAGGTTAGGACAATTAGGAGCTTCAATTAGATTTTCAATCTTGTTTTCCATCAATGACATTCTTCGTACCCCTCTCCATTCTGCAACCTTCGGAACATCAGTCAACTGATAACCTGCTTTCACGAAATACTTCCGTTTCTTTTGTTCGAACTTATTTCTCATCCAAAAAGTCATGTCACGAATCACATCATGCATTTTTACTTCCGAATAACCTGCTTTTTCTAATAAACAGGCATTAAGAAGGCAACCAATGATGTGGTGGCCATGGTTCCGAGATTGCGTTGCGCTGTCATGTTCATCCAAAAACCCTTCCGCAATCCAACAATCTATAAGCCTTTCTTTCTCAATGATAAAATCTTCTGAGAATAAACTACAATATAAAAGGCAAGATCGCAACATATCATTAGGCAAACTATCATAACTGAATTTAAGCCGTGGATATACCTTCTCATCCATCTCTTGAGAAATAGAAGCTGCCGATGATCTCTTCAAAACCCCAACTGCGTATTCCCATTCCTCAGGTGTGTTCTTGCAAGCCATGGCACGACCAATTGTGATTAGTGCAAGAGGAAGTCCTTCACACTCATTGACCACCTCTTGAGCAATTTCACGAATACGTGGATGACTATCAAGTGTTCGTTCACCAACTTTTTCTTGGAACAAATTCCAAGCATCTTCTTTTGACAAACACTTCACTTCGATCCTCTTTTGAGCTCCCATCTGCCCACACACGTCAAGGGAACGAGTTGTGAAAATGAGTTTGCAGCCATTTTCATGGGTAGGAATTGGAATTCCCACTTCAGATAAATCAACTCTCTCCCATATATCATCCAGCAACAACATAAACTTTCCTCTACTCAGAGCATGAAAGATGTTTGAGGCTTTCTCCTCTGAAGTTTTATCATTCCAAGTTCCATCTGAAATTGAAAGTCCTATCTTTCGGGCAATATCATCTTGAATCTTCCCAACATAAAATCCCTTAGACACCACAACCCATATAAGCGCATGATCAAATCCATAGTTTGAAAAATCAAATCTGTTGTTGATTTCAGTCAAGAGCCTTGTCTTGCCAACTCCTCCAATGCCATATAAGCCTATAATTGTGACACCTTCCTCTTCGAGGCTGCTGCAAACCATATTGAATGTCGACTCTAAACCCACTGCAGGCTCACAAGGTTGTTCAGTCACAAGAGCTTTGGGTGCCCTGTCAGCAACCATATCAAAATCTCCCTCGCTCTTCAGCACCTCTATCTGTTGGAGTTTCTGGGCGATTTCCTTCCCAAACTTATGGCTGGACATGGGATTCCAAGAACAACAACCGCCTATGCATAATCTCTGAACTTCTTGAGGGCTTGCAGAAATCAAAGCATCAGCTTCGTTAATTATCCTTTCTGCCCTCTCAAGCCAACCTTGGACTTGGTCCAGCGGCTCCATTTCAGGCTGCTCCTCAGCGGTTTTGACTCTCCTCTCCACATCATTTCTTTTCTCCATTAACTTTGCCAGTGCCGTTTCCAGAGCATGAAGGTTTTTTTCGAGGTTGCATACGAACTCTGCTTGTCCACAGGAATAATCCCAGCAGCGGGTATTAAGGGAATCGCATGAAAGTGAGATTGAGAAGATGTTACCCATTAATTTGGTTTTAGACCAGAACAATCAATAATTTCTGAAAAAATTCAGAGAACAGAGAAGAAAGATGTAATTGTAGGAAACCAAAAGAATAAGTTGATTCTTGGTTTTTAAGTTCTCATTCTCCCTTAGGCCCAGAAAGTCACCGCGTATAAGTTGTCCATTAATTTTATTTTATTCTCAAATTGAGATGGTTGACTTTTGTTTTAATTTACTTACGCAGCAAGGGCCAACTTGAACAAAATTTAGTACATTTTGATGCAGATGGCTTACCTTAGACCTATATTAATCAGATTACGATCATTTAGATAGAGATTTGTTAGACTTAGACCAAGATATTGATCGGTTGGCCAAAAAAATTTCAAATTTTTGTACACGTGGCGTGCCACATGTCACTTTTTTGTACACGTGGCATGTCATGTCGGACGCCGTGATAGAGTCCTTTGTCCTACCGTGACGGAGGGTGCAAAGTGGCACAAAAATAAAACTTTAAGGTACGTTTTGGTCAAAATAAAAAAGTTTGGTGCAAAGTGATAGTCCGTACAAACTTAAGAGTGCAAAGTGACATTTACTATAATCATGCTTTGGACCATTCAAAGCACCAAACATTATTTATAAGAACATGTATATCATTGTTGAGTGAACTGGTTTTGGATCAAACAAGTGTGCAACTTTATCTTATGTGAGGAAAAAACCCCATATTTTATTACCACTGTGTAGTGATATGAAATTACGTTGCATACGATGAGACCAGAGTCCCACCATTTGTGTAGTCATGAGTGTTGAGGCCAAATAATGTTGAGGCTTCAACGTGGAGCTCCGAGTGGCCTGCAAGAGAGAAAAGTCGTTAGAAGGGGTCCCCTGGGGATGCCGGAGGGACCTCCTCCGACGGTCAAGTCAGTGAGGGGTCCTCTTTAAGTGTGGTGAGAGTTGGAGAGTATGAGCTTGTGCTCTCTAATGTTATGGCATGTTATGAGATTTTATGAGTTTATGAGCCATACCTTGGCTATATATATACCTTGTATGAGGCCTGGGCCTCCATCGGCTAGTGGGCCTTGGGCCCAAATATAATATACTTAACAATTGCCCCCCAGCCGTGAGGGTGGTTATAAAGTGACTGGACGAACGGCCTGCCTCCGAGTATCCTGTGGACGGGTGGACGGGCGGGCGGGCGGGTGTTCTTGTTGAGGAGTTGGAATTTTTTCCATGTTTGCTCTTCCTAAGTAGTCTTGAGCTTGCCCCCCGAGTGGAGGTCTACCATGTGGTGAGCGGTCATCGCTTGGTGATGATGGACTATCCTTTGAAGGTCTACCGTGCTCATGGCTGACTGGCCTTCTCTTGGTGGTCTACCACCTTCAATGATAATGGATTTTTTTTGGAGCGTTCTACCGCTTTTGGAGCGTACTATCGCTTTGTGGTCATTGGGAGCGTACTACCGCTTCGTGGTCGTTGGGAGCGTACTACCGCTATTGGAGCGTACTACCGCTTCGCGGTCATTGGGAGCACTCCATCTTCCGATGGTGGGCGTGCAGCGTCCTCTCCCGACAATGGGCGTACGGCGCCCTATTGATGGTGGGCGCGCGGCGGTTTTTTTGTTATGGTGGGCATGCGGCGCCCATTTCCAAGATGGTTGGCGAATGGCGCCCTCTTCTAAGATTGATGTACGTCGCTCTCTTCCAAGATGGTGGATGTACAGCGCTCTCGTCCAAAATGGTGGATGTACGGCGCTCATGTCCAAAATGGTGGATGTACGGCGCTCGTCCAAAATGGTGGATGTACGGCGCTCTCTTTCAAGATGGTTGTACGGCGCTCGTCCAAAATGGTTGTACGACGCTCTCTTCCAAGATGGTTGTACGGCACTCGTCCAAAATGGTTGTATGGCGCTCTCTTCCAAGATGTTTGTACGGCGCTCTCTTCCAAGATGGTTGTACGGCGCTCGTCCAAAATGGTTGTACGACGCTCTCTTCCAAGATGGTTGTACGGCGCTCGTCCAAAATGGTGGATGTACGGCGCTCTCTTCCAAGATGGTTGTACGGCGCTCGTCCAAAATGGTTGTACGGCGCTCTCTTCCAAGATGGTTGTACGGCGCTCTCATCCAAGATGGATATACGGCGCTCGTCCAAAATGGTTGTACGGCGCTCTCTTCCAAGATGGTTCTACGGCGCTCGTCCAAAATGTTTGTACGGCGCTCTCTTCCAAGATGGTTGTACGGCGCTCTCTTCCAAGATGGTTGTACGGCGCTCTCTTCCAAGATGGTTGTACGGCGCTCGTCCAAAATGGTGGATGTACAGCGCTCGTCAAAAATGGTGGACGTATAGCGCTCGTCCAAAATGGTGGATGTACAGCGCTCGTCCAAAATGGTGGATGTACAACGCTCGTCCAAAATGGGCACTCGTCCAAGATGGTGGATGTATGGCGCTCGTCCAAAATGGTGGATGTACGGCGCTCGTCCAAAATGGTGGATGTACAACGCTCGTCCAAAATGGTGGATGTACGGCGCTCACTCTTTTGATATCCGAACGTTCTATGTTTTGCGATTTTCGGGCAAAAGTGTATTATGCCTTTGGGACTTGGGGTGTGTTACATTTTTCGGATTCCGAGAGCGTGTTACCGCTTTGCCATCTAGGGGGTGTACTACCACTTCGTGAGCTTGGAGGGCATACTACCACTTCGTGAGCTTTGGAGGGCGTACTACCCCTTCTTGAGTTTTGGAGGGAGTACTACCACTTCGTGAGCCTAGGGGGCGTACTACCACCATTGTTTTTTTTTTTGCTTTCCCCTGACTTGGTATTTTTTTGCCTTTGGAGGGAGTACTACCACTTTGTGAACTTTGGAGGGAGTACTACCAATTTGTGAGCTTTGGAGGGAGTACTACCACTGCGTGAACTTTGGAGAGCCGTACTACCGCTTCTTGCTCTTTGGGGGGCGTACTACCACCATTTTTTTTTTTTTTGGCTTTCCCATGACTTGGCATTTTTGCTCACTATTGATTTTGCGCATGTTGCATGTTAATTTTCACACAAGTCAAGCAACTTTATTTGCACTTGTATTTTTTTTTTGAGAGGTTGTGCGTTGGGTTTTGTTCCCACGATTATATTTTGTGGTCTCGATCGTTGGTTCTCTTATAGAATTCGAACGTGAGTCCATCATTGCCTTAGTATAGCTTTCCCTTGGTGGGGATTGTATGATCTTTTAGAAGATCCGGTCGTACGCCCTTGGTGGGAGGCGCCTTTTTTAGGCTTTGCCGTACGCCGTTTACTTTTCTAAGGCTTTTATTAGTGTCTTTTTTCCCACTCATTGGGGGATCATGGCATGCTATTATTGTATTTGACGCTTTTGTTGGTTTTGCTGTGAACCAATGGTCCCATTTGGACTCTATCTTGGCTGTATGCCTTTGGAAAATCTTTGTATAGGCAGTATGCCTTTAGGAATTTTATCTAGGCTGTATGCCTTTGGGGTAGGTTGTATGCCTTTGGAAATTTTATCTAGGCTTTATGCCTTTGGGGTAGGCTGTATGCCTTTGGAAATTTTATCTAGGCTGTATGCCTTTGGGGGGTGCCCATTTTAGGTTGTGCGACCAAGGGATGCTTGTTTTTCTTCTTGCACGTGTGGGGGATGCCCATTGGGCCATGTGACCGAGGGATGCTTGATTTATTTATCACATGAGTGGGGGATGCCCACTTGGCCGTGTGATCGAGGGATGCTCCGTTTTCTTATTGCGTGAGTAGGGGATGCCCACTTGGTCGTGTGACCGAGGGATGCTCGATTTATTTATTACATGAGTGGGGGATGCCCACTTGGCCGTGCGACCGAGGGATGCTCGATCGTCTTATTACATGAGTGCGGGATGCCCACTTGGCCGTGCGACCGAGGGATGCTCAATCGTCTTATTACATGAGTGGGGGATGCCCACTTGGTCGTGCGACCGAGGGATGCTCGATCGATATTGCTTTCCATACTTAACGCTAATCGAAATAACATGATGCTTTACGTGACCATTCTTAAGCCCATACTAACATGATTGGTAGTTTGCTTGCATTTTTTTTTTTAAATATAAAGAGATGGGGCCGAACGGGTTGGTAGTTTGCTTTCTTTCTTTTTTTTTTTTTCAATTTCTTGGTAGGAAATAAATAGTGGGTTTAGTAGAAAAGCAAGAGGTGGGTCCCGTTTGGTCTTAGCTTTTTATTTGAAAGCTTTTTGTTTCATTTTCAAATTTCAGTTGCCGAACGACCATGTGACAAGAATATAGGAAGGTGCCGAACGGCCATGTGACTTTAAATTTCTACAGAAAGATAAGTGGGTGGGGCAGCGCGTGGAAAGGGTGACCGGCGCATGGCTAGCTTGCGTCGGTGCGTGGAGGAGCGTCGGTGGTCCATTTGCCGTGAAATTTTGGCGGCTGCTTCGTCTCGTTGCCCCCCAAGCACTGGTAGTGGTGGTGTCACAAGGTGGTGCTTAGATTTGCGTAGATCTAGCCCGAAATTGCGGGAGGAGAGAAAAATCTTCCGGTAGCTTTTGACAGCAACTCCGACGGTGGAAGAGGCTGAGATTTCAGCCACATACTCATCCAACTATGAGGAATCCAATGGTGGTGGTGGTTCATCGAAAATACGACCGGATGTTGGCCGGAATCTCAAACAGTCACTCTTTTGGAGCTAAAAAATAACAGGGAAGAGCTAGACTTTTTGCTCATCCCCCACAGTCGGCGTCATTGTTGAGGCCAAATAATGTTGAGGCTTCAACGTGGAGCTCCGAGTGGCCTGCAAAAGAGAAAACCCGTTAGAAGGGGTCCCCCGGGGATGCCAGAGGGACCTCCTCCAACGGTCAAGTCAGTGAGGGGTCCTCTTTGAGTGTGGTGAGAGTTGGAGAGTATAAGCTTGTGCTCTCTCATGTTATGACATGTTATGAGATTTTATGAGTTTATAAGTCATACCTTGGCTATATATATACCTTGTATGAGCCTGGGCCTCCATCGGCTAGTGGGCCTTGGGCCCAAATATAATATACTCAACAATGAGCAAAACATTGCAATTATTGCAATTTGGATTCGATCAAAGCAATAAATTGATCTAGTCGACTAGTCCCAAATTTTCTGCAAGTGCTGTTCAGGACAGGCTCCACGAGGCATTAAAAGCTCGTTCATAAGAAGTTTGGGAGAATTTTTAAGAACTTGCCCTGTTTGAACTTTGAAGCAGAGGATTGAAATTTGAAGGCAACATGGGTCGTGAATCATCTCCCAATCTCTTCCAACACTAGATCTGTTGAGTATATTATATTTGGGCCAAGACCCACTAGCCAATGGAAGCCCAGGCCTCATACAAGGTATATATATAGCCAAGGTATGGCTCATAAACACACAACATGTCATAACATGAGAGAGCATAAACTCATACTCTCCAACTCTCACCACACTCAAAGAGGACCCCTCACTGACTTGACCGTCGGAGGAGGTCCCTCCGGCATCCCCGGGGGACCCCTTCTAACGGGTTTTCTCTCTTGCAGGCCACTTGGAGCTCCACATTGAAGCCTCAACATTATTTGGCCTCAACAATGGCGCCGACTGTGGGGATGAGCAAAAAGTCTAGCTCTTCCCTGTTATTTTTTAGCTCCAAAAGAGTGACTGTTTGAGATTCCGGCCAACATCCGGTCGTATTTTCAGTGAACCACCACCACCATTGGATTCCTCATAGTTGGATGAGTATGTGGCTGAAAATTCAGCCTCTTCCACTGTCGGAGTTGCTGTCAAATGCTACCGAAAGATTTCTCTCTCCTCCCGCACTTTCGGGTTAGATCTACGCAAATCTAAGCACCACCTTGTGACACCACCACTACCAGCGCTTGGGGGGCAATGAGACGAAGCAGTCGACGAAATTTCACGACAAACTGACCCCCAACGCGCCTCCACGGACCCACACAAGATGGCCACGCGCCGGCCACCTTTCCCCGCGCTGCCCCACTCACTTGTCTTTCTTTAGGAATTTCAAGTCACATGGCGTTCGGCACCTCTCCCATATTCTTGAAATTTGCCGTACGGCACCTTTCACATATTTCTTGAAATTTGAAATCCACAAAAAGCAAACCCATGTAACCAGGTCCCACCTCCATATTCTATATATATATATATTATATAAAAAAAATAAAAAATACAAAGGCCAATTGATAAACCCACACTTTTTCCTTCTTTCCAAATTTGACGTGGGAACAATGGCCATTTACCAGGGCATTCGGCCCCACACTTTCTTTTCTCTAGAAATCAAAGCCAAATAAAAAGCTATCAAGCCATGTCGTACGCCAGTTAGTTGATTGGCTGTGCGGCCAGCCAGCAGGCCAGTTCGGTCGTACGGCCGAACCGGTCCAGACCCAAAAATCGAACTAGTCAGTTTGGTTTGTTTTGAATTGGTTTCTTGAGAACTTAAATCGGAATCTAAGGTTTTTAGGCGTGCTTTTTCCAATTTTGGGGTCAGATTTAGCCAATTCCCTCTTGATAATGGTGCACCAATATTATGATATATTTATACCATTATGATATATACAAAAAAAAAGAGCATGCAAACCTACCAAGCCGTTCGGCCCCACTCTCCATATTTAATCTGGAATTTGAAATTGAGAAAAAGTAAAACTACCAAGCCCATGGGTCCACTTTTATCTTTACCAAGAAATAGCAAAGCCATGTGATGGTCCCATCTCCTTTTTCCATAAAAATGAAATTGGAGTAAAAAGCCAATCGGCTTGGCCTACCTTTTGTTTCCCCTCTTGTAAATTGAAATGGAAGTATACATCATCCAAATTATGTCATACATGGTACACATGCGCCGTACGGCCATGTAAATCTCTTTGAGGGGAGCTGGGTTTATGCAATCAGATTGACTTGCTCCTTGGAGAATCTGGCGTACAACTTTCATAGCATGTCTATACCTTTTATCATTTTTGGTGGTAGTATGGGTCTAAGAATGACCACGTAAAGCATCATGCTATTTCGACTAGCATTATGTATGGAAAGCAATAACGATTGAGCATCCCTTGGTCGCATAGCCAAGTGGGCATCCCCCACTCATGTAATAAGAAAACCGAGCATCCCTCGGTCACACGGCCAAGTGGGCATCCCCCACTCATGTAATAAGTAAATCGAGCATCCCTCGGTCACGTTGCCCAGTGGACATCCCCCACTCATGCAATAATAAGACCGAGCAACCCTCGGTCACACGACCCAATGGGCATCCCCCACACGTGCAAGAAGAAAAACAAGCATCCCTTGGTCGCACAAGCTAAAATGGGCACCCCCCAAAGGCATACAGCCTAGATAAAATTTCCAAAGGCATACAGCCTACCCCAAAGGCGTAGCCTAGATAAAATTTCCAAAGGCATGCAGCAGATAAAATATCTAAAGGCATACAGCCTAGATAAAATTCCTAAAGGCATACTACCTATACAAAAATTTCCAAAGGCATACAGCCAAGATAGAGTCCAAATGGAACCATTGGTTCATAGTAGAACCAACAAAAGCGTCAAATACAATAATAGCATGCCATGATCCCCCAATGAGTGGGAAAAAGACGCTAATAAAAGCCTTAGAAAAGTAAACGGCGTATGGCAAAGCCTAAAAAGGCACCTCCCACCAAGGGCGTACGACCGGATCTTTTAAAAGATCATACAATACCCACCAAGGGAAAGCTATACTAAGGCAATGATGGACTCACGTTCGAATTCTATAAGAGAATCAACGATCGAGACCACAAAATATAACTCGTGGGAACAAAACCCAACGCACAACCTCTCAAAAAGAGTAGATAAAAAAAAAGGTGGTAGTACGCCCCCAAGGCTCACGAAGTGGTAGTACTCCCTCCAAAGCTCACGAAGTGGTAGTACTCCCTCCAAAGTTCAATAAGTGGTAGTATGCCCTCCAAAGTTCCCGAAGTGGTAGTACTCCCTCCAAAGTTCAAGAAGTGGTAGTACTACCTCCAAAGCTCACGAAGTGGTAGTACTCCCTCCAAAGTTCCTGAAGTGGTAGTACTCCCTCCAAAGGCAAAAATACCAAGTCATGGGAAACTTAAAAAGAAAAGAAAGTGGTAGTACTACCTCCAAAGCTCACGAAGTGGTAGTACTCCCTCCAAAGTTCAAGAAGTGGTAGTACTACCTCCAAAGCTCACGAAGTGGTAGTACTCCCTCCAAAGTTCACGAAGTGGTAGTACAGCCCCTAGATGGCAAACCGGTAACACGCTCTCGGAATCCGAAAAATGTAACACACCCCAAGTCCCAAAGGCATAATACACTTTTGCCCGAAAATCGCAAAACATAGAACGTTCGGATATCAAATGAGAAAGCGCCATACATCCACCATCTTGGACAAGAGCGCCGTACATCCACCATTTTGGACGAGCGCTGTACATCCACCATTTTGGACGAGCGCCGTACATCCACCATTTTGGACAAGCGTCGTACATCCACTATCTTGGACAAGAGCGCCGTACATCCACCATTTTGGACGAGCACTGTACATCCACCATTTTGGACGAGCGCCGTACATCCACCATTTTGGACGAGCGTCGTACATCCACTATCTTGGACAAGAGCGCCGTACATCCACCATTTTGGACGAGCGTTGTACATCCACTATTTTGGACGAGCATCGTGCATCCACCATCTTGGAAGAGAGCGCCATACATCCACCATCTTGGATGAGAGCGCCGTACATCCATATTGGAAAAGGGCGCCGCATGCCCACCATAACAAGAAAGCGCCGCGCGCCCACCATCGCAAGAGGGCGCCGTAAGCCCATTGTCGGGAGAGGACGCCGCGCGCCCACCATCGGAAGAGGGAGTGCGCTCAATGACCGCGAAACGGTAGTATGCTCCCAAAACGGTAGTACGCTCCCAAAGCGGTAGTACACTCCCAATGACCGCGAAGCGGTAGTACACTCTCGGAGACAAAAATGCGTAGAACGCTTGGAAACCCCAAAGCGTGGAATGCATAGGTATTGCAAAGTATGGAACACTCGAATATCTCAAAGTGTAGAACGCTCTCGCAAGATCACGAAAGAGATGATATTTCGAAGATCGCAAAAAAAAAAAAAAAAGGAAGATGAGTCACCACAAGAAGAAGATCCATTATCATTGAAAGTGGTAGACCACGAGAAGATGAGCCACCATAAAACATGGGAGAATGCTCACCATCAAATGAGGTAGAATGCTCACCACGGAAGGCAGGAGACCACCAAGAGAAGACCGGTCAGCCATGAGCACGATAGACCTTCAAAGGATAGTCCACCACCACTAAGCGATGACCGCTCACCACATGGTAGACCTCCACTCAGGGGGCAAGCTCAAGACTACTTAGGAAGAGCAAACATGGAAAAAATTCCAACTCCTCAACAAGAACACCCTCCCGCCCGCCCGTCCACAGGATACTCGGAGGCAGGCCGTTCGTCCAGTCACTTTATAACCACCCTCACGGCTGGGGGGTAATTGTTGAGTATATTATATTTGGGCCCAAGACCCACTAGCCAATGGAGGCCCAGGCCTCATACAAGGTATATATATAGCCAAGGTATGGCTCATAAACACAAAAAACATGTCATAACATGAGAGAGCACAAGCTCATACTCTCCAACTCTCACCACACTCAAAGAGGACCCCTCACTGACTTGACCGTCGGAGGAGGTCCCTCCGACATCCCCGGGGGACCCCTTCTAACGGGTTTTCTCTCTTGCAGGCTACTTGGAGCTCCACATTGAAGCCTCAACATTATTTGGCCTCAACAAGATCAAAGGAAGATTTGAAGCCCGGTACGGATTCTTGGCCATCAGCTTGCCAAAAAAGTTGATTAAGCACTTGAACAATCAGCAAATTTCCCTTGGAACTTCACAACCAAGTGTTTCCTGCCATGCATGGAAGAATTGTTTCGTCTCCCAGCAGAAACCAAAATGAAAAACAAATACGACATCTTGACTGGCTATATCGGACAAATTGCTGCTCTTCCTCTCCATGAAGACTTGGGAATTGACAACGCTACCTGTCTAGAACTAGAAGCAACGCAATCCTTCACCAACCCTCAAGGAAATGATCGCTTTTGGTATTGTTCAAAATCATCAAACTTGTTTCTTCTTCTTTCATACATTTTTTGTCACTGATTCTCTCTTTTTTTCGTCGGAGCAAATGGTGATGACAATGGTACTTGAGACTTGAGAGCTATGGGGTGGGAAAGTACTGCGATGCTCTTGTTGATGCAAAAAATTAAGTGACCATCATAGTTTCTTTTGTCAATTATGAGTAAAGATGGCTTGTACATGCTCCCATTAATTGACGTAATTTCTTCTTTGACATGGAAATTGATCTTCAAGTGCAGTAAATTAAAGAAATTTTTCAGCCAAACGGTAGAAATGCTAAGAAAGAAGAGTAGTAGCAGAGCAAGTGGCACCTAGAGACAAAATGAGGTTTTTGAATGAGGTGTGAATCAGGGGATAAGAAGAGAATGACAAGTAAACTAAAATAAAGCATATAAATAGTTAGCAAAAATAAAATTCGGCAAGCAGTCTCAATGTAATCAAACAAGAAAGATTCGTGCGGTCTCTTATCAAATTCCAAAGATTCTTATTACATGTATAAGAAAAAGATTCATCTAAAGTTCCAGTGAATTGAAGAACATGATAAAAACCGGGAAAGAACACATTATTTGAGAACAAAGAAAAAGGTCAATCAAGCACAAGCCTCGAAAGACTGAAGCAACACATGCCTTGTAGATTCATCGTCCCACTCAAGCTGATTCCACCACTCTGTGTCTCCTATAATGCTGATTTTGTTTCCCTTTGCATAACAAGAGTTCAGTGGCAGTCTCCTCAGCTTTGGGCATTTGCTAACTAGAATTGACTTCAAACAAGAGAAGGGAAGTGCACCATTGTAAATGCTGTTTAATTCTGGTAGATTGTGTAACATAAGAGATTCAAGCCTTTCAAAGGGGCTTAAAGTTCCCACCTGCGTTGCCACTTGACTCAGTTTTCTCTTGTTGATTATTTTTTCCATCTTATCACAATGCATTACATTCAAATCCGTCAAATTTGGCGCCAGAATAAGCCATGTTAAATCTCTCAATTCTGGACAACCCCTTATTTGTACTAGGCAAAGGCTTTGGAACCATTGTTGAGTTACAACCCTGGAGGTTTGAAATTGGGCAGGGGATTTAATCATTCTGCAGCCTTCTTCTGCAAACTCAATCTTCATTTCCTTCAGACTCTTACATCTGCCAAGATACAATTGTTTTAGACTCGTGATATTCGCTAAAGATAAAATATTAAATTGCTTTGTGCCCCTCAACCCCTCAAGGTGAATGCGTTCAATGCAGCTATGTAACCTCTCGGCACTCAAAATTCCTTCAAAAGCAAAATCTCTTCTTATTGTCAAAGTCAAAACTTTGAGATCTTTCAAGCTCTGCAATTCTTCAACCAACCATTCGTTATGCTCCAAAGTATAATTCATTCTCAATACTTGCAGCTTTGAGAATGCAGATATCAACTCTCGCGGAATTGTGATGCATTGCGGTATTAACACCAAGATTAAGCATTTCAGCCTTTTCAAAGCTTTCAATTCTATTGGTAATTGTCCTATACATGTATATGACAGGTTAAGATACTCCAGAGATACCAGTTTCGAAATTGACCGAGGCAATTTGGTTATATCTCGATTGTGCGACAAATCCAGAACTTTTAGGCCACCCATAAATTGAAAGAAGTCACTGTCGATCACCTTCAGTTTATTCCCCCTGAGAAACAAAGTCTGAAGGTCAGGACAATTAGGTGCTTCTCTTAGATTTTCAATCTTGTTTTCGATCAATGACATTCTTTTTATACCTCTCCATTTTGCAACCTCCGGAGCATTAGTCAATTGATAACCTGCTTGTACGAAACACTTCCATTTCTCTTTTTCGCACATACATGTTATCCACAAAGCCATGTCACGAATCACATCATGCATTTTCACTTCCCAGTTATTTTCTTTTTCTAATAAACACGCCTGAAGAAGACAACCAATGACGTGGTGGCCACGGTTCCGAGCTTGGGTTTCGCTGTCATGTTCATCCAAAAACCCCTCCGCAATCCAACAATCTATAAGCCTTTCTTTATCAATTTTAAAATCTTCTGAGAATAAACTACAATATAAAAGGCAAGATCGTACCAAATCATTAGGCAAACTATCATAACTGAATCTAAGCAGCGGATATACCTTCTTACCCATCTCTGGAAAAATAGAAGCTGCCGATGATCTCCTCAAGACCCCAACTGCATATTCCCATTCCTCTGGTGTGTGCTTGCAAGCCATGGCACGACCGATTGTGATTAGTGCAAGAGGAAGTCCTTCACACTCATTGACTACCTCTTGAGCAATTTCACAAATACGTGGATGACTATCAACTGTTCCTTCACCAACTTTTTCTTGGAACAAATTCCAGGCATCTTCTTTTGACAAACACTTCACTTCAATCCTCTTTTGAGCTCCCATCTGCCCACATACCTCAAGGGAACGAGTTGTGAAAATGAGTTTGCAGCCATTTTCGTGAGTAGGAATCGGAATTCCCACTTCAGATAGATCAACTCTCTCCCATATATCATCCAACAACAACATAAACTTTCTTCTACTCAGAGCTTGGAAGATGTTTGAGGCTTTCTCCTCTGAAGTTTTATCATTCCAAGATTCATCTAAAAGTTTTGTCTTTCGGGCAATATCATCTTGTATTTTTCCAATATAAAATCCCTTAGACACCACAACCCATATAACCACATCAAAACCATGGTTGGAAAAACCAAACCTGTTGTTGATTTCAGTCAAGAGCCTTGTCTTGCCAACTCCTCCTTTGCCATATAGACCAATAACTCTGACTCCTTCTTCGTCGAGGCTGCTGCAAACATTATTGAATGTCGACTCTAAACCCACTGGAGGCTCACAAGGTCTTTCAGTCACAAGAGCTTTGGGTGCCCTCTCAGCCACCACATCAAAATCTCCTTTGCTCTTCAGCACTTCAATCTGTTGGAGTTTTTGGGCGATTTGCTTCCCAAACTTACGGCTGGACATGGGATTCCAAGAACAACAACCGCCTATGCATAATCTCTTAACTTCTTTAGGGCTTGCAGAAATCAAGGCATCAGCTTCGTTTATTAACGTTTCTGCTCTCCCGAGCCAACCTTGGACTCTGTCCAGCTGCTTCCTTTCATGCTGCTCCTCAGCGGTTTTGACTCTCCTCTCAACATCATTTCTTTGCTCCTTCAACTCTGCCAGTGCAGTTGTCAGAGCATGCAGGTTTTCTTCGAGATTGCATACAAACTCTGCTTGTCCACACGAATAATCCCAGCAGCGGGTAACAAGGGTGTCGCATGAAAGTGAGACTGAGAAGATGTTACCCATTAATTTGATTTTAGATCGGAACTGTCAATAATTTCTGAAAAAATAATGAGCAAGTTAGAGGAATCAAAGATCTGAAGAAGAAGAAGAAAGATGCTTTTGATTATATGAACAAAAAAAGACTTTTTGGGTTAGGCTTTTAGCTAGAAAGTCCCCGCGGATAACAAGTCCATTATATCTTATTATTCTCAAATTGAGATGGTTGACTTTGTTTTATGCGCAGCAAGGACCAACTTGAACATAATTTAGTTTATTATTCTGATGAACATGGCTTACCTTACCTATAATAAATCAGATTAATTCGAAATTATCCTGTGGATGGAGTTGATCTATTGGCCAAAAACATTCAATCAAATATTGTAATTTATCAGCAACTAGTGTTTAATTATTATAATTTACCATAATTCTTTTTGGTACTTGTAATCTACCCATAAGTGGTTTTGGTTTGTTTACTACAGGAATGAATAACAGTAAGCAAATAAAATAATGCTTTTGGAATAGTGAAGAAGAAATAGCCATAAAACTATAACTCCCAAACATTAATTAATCTACAACTTCAAAGGTAATGGAAGAAATTTAATCATGTTTAGAGCAGATTCATCCTCCTATTGCAACATTCTTTCTCACCTCGAATAATTATGCTTCTGTTTTTCTTTATTGCACTGTTGGAGTTGAGTGCATGGGAGCCTCTTGATCAGCTTGGGCATCCATCCATAAACATGAAGTAGTTTCAAACAATGAAGAACAATTTTGACAAAGGAACGGATTTTCAAATTTAGGCACCTAAAAGAACAAGAAACTAGCTAGCAGCATCTTCTATTAATTGTTAAATTAAATTAAACTAGCCATTAGCAATCTCAAATTGGTTTGTGTTTGTGTAGCATGAAAGCATATATCCACAAATCATGACATGAAGAGAAGACATTTCAAAAGTAATGAAACTGACAAAAACAAGGTATATTGTCGCAAATTGACTGCGAAAATTTCTCAAGTTGGATAATTTCCGCTTCTTTAGTGACAAACATACACTCATCTCTCTCGCTTGTTCTGTTTTGATGGTTTTATTTTGTAATAATCGAGGACGGCGGTGTTTTCTTTTATATTAGTCCATATATATCTTTTTTTCTATTTCCTTTTTGCACTTTGGACTTGGAATTCCCTTTTCAGGTTGGAGTTCTGTAGAATTATACTCGTTACGAAGTTGTTCTTTTCTTTTGCAGCCTTGCTGAAGCATATATATCAGGTTTCCTTTCTATAAAAAGTCACTCGATGTTATTAATCCATGCAAAACGGCGCCGCCTTTTGGTCTCCTATTAAATCCCGTTATACTTTCCTTCAATTTTCCCTTTCTGATCTCGCTAATCCTAACAGAGATCTTAGGGTTTACTGATTTTTATTCCCTTCTTCTGTTTCATTGCCAAGCCTGATTAAAAGTGCCTTTACCGCTAAAGGTTTAGAATCGTCAGTCGAACGACCAAACTGATTCAACAATCGCTATTCAATTTTCCCCAAAAAAGTTTTGGAACTAAACCAAAATCCCTCTTTTCCACTCAGGTTCGTATTTCTACTTTTTAGTTTTATATCGGTTATATTTAGCATCGAAAGTCATATGCTTTTTTACTCTGTTTGTAAATTTTGTTTCTTGAATCGCTTATGGGCGTTGATCTTCTTCATGGGTTTTTAATTGGGTAAAATTATTTTCTCTGTTTGGTAATTCTATACGTTTCATTAACCCTTTTCCTTTTCCTTATGCTCAGGATGGACCAATTGCAGAACTTTCAGTCCCTCTCTATTAACTCCCAACCTTCTCCTTCTTCAACTCAGTAAGTTGTTGCCCTTTGAGTTTGAAATTCTCGAAGATTTTTTTTTAGTAATTGTATTCTTATTGTTATGATTATGGTTTCAGGTTGAGTTTAGAAGAGAGGTTTAAAATTATAAGAAGTGTTGGAGAAGAATGTATTCAAGAAGATGAGCTTTTGAACCTTCTTAAGCACAAATCTGAACCTATTAGCTATGATGGCTTCGAGCCTTCCGGTAGAATGCACATTGCTCAGGTCACCTTCCCACTATTTCTCTTCTTTTATTTTTTTCAAGCTCAAAACTTCATTACTTATTCGATTAATACAATATATAGTTGATTATGGATCAATTTTCTGAAATTTCTTTATCCCTAACACAATTAGAATAAGATCAGATGAGTTTTCTTCTTAATGGGTTCATTTTAATGTTCTCAGGGTGTTATGAAGGTGATAAACGTGAACAAACTGACATCTGCCGGTTGCAGAGTGAAAATCTGGATTGCAGATTGGTTTGCACAACTCAACAATAAAATGGGCGGTGACTTGGAGAAAATCAAGATAGTTGGGCAGTATTTCATTGAAATTTGGAAGGCTGCTGGTATGGATCTTAATGGAAAGGTTGAATTCTTGTGGTCTTCAGATGAAATCAACTCCAGGGCTCATGAGTATATGCCACTTTTGATGGATATAGGACGCAGAAACAAGCTCTCCAGGATATTGAGGTTTGCAAAATAATGAAATTTCCTTATATTAGAGTAACTAGTGCTGGATTTGTTGATGATAAATGCAAAATTTGTTCTTTTGTAGATGCTGTCAAATTATGGGGCGTAGTAACTAAGATGATCTAACAGCTGCACAAATTTTTTACCCCTGTATGCAGTGTGCTGACATATTTTTCCTTAAGGTACATTCTACTTATGCATTTCATGTTTTTTTATTGATTAATAACCTAGAATAAAAGCTATGATGGTGTTGATTCATTGTCAGTTTAAAGAAATGAAGGCATGCTTTAATTGACTGCTTATGTTTCTGTTGGATATCATTTGGTATATATCCTTTTCATTTGAGGATTTTATGTGGAACATAGTTGGGGTTTTTCTTTCTGATTGTCGGTTCATGTTGTTCTATTTCTGTCTAAAATCAAGAACTTTCTGAATTCCGATTGAAGTTTTGAAGATGTTTCCAATTTTAAGCTTCAAAATTATTTTGACAGGTTAAGTAAAGAATAATTGTTCAGTATATCAAGCATGGTTGCTATAATTTCTCCTTCTACTTCTTTGTAGTGCTGAACTATTTTTTGTATTATGCTTGTGTACATTATTTGGTGAATGTTAATTTCCAAACTTCTGCATAACTAAAAACAATTTGAATCACTTCATCTGAGCAGGTGGACATTTGTCAGTTGGGCATGGATCAAAGGAAAGTTAATATGCTTGCAAGAGAGTACTGTGATGACATAAAAAGGAAAAACAAACCCATAATCCTATCGCATCGTGAGTCTTATTTCATTATCATTTGTTCCACTGTCTCTTTTTTCTCCATTTTTGTTCTTCCTTCATGTTAGTTGCTCTTGGTTTCATGACATGCAGATATGCTGCCTGGTCTGAAGCAGGGACAAGAGAAAATGTCAAAGAGTGATCCAACATCTTCAATATTTATGGAGGATGACGAGGTAATTATTTGTACTTAGAAAGAAAGAGTTTAATTGCAATCTGAATCTTGAGTCGCTTTATTTATACTATACTTTTTTCTTATTCATGTTGCAGGAAGAAGTGGTTATGAAAATCAAGAATGCCTACTGTCCTCCTAAAATTGTTGAGGGGAATCCATGCTTGGAATACATCAAGTACATCATTTTACCATGGTTTAACGAGTTCAGTTTGAAGCGCAAGGTTGAAAATGGTGGCGATAAGTGAGTAGCCTCGTGCCCTTGTATTTCTTTATTTCTAATTTCCAGAACACTTTTTCTTTTTATCATTGTCATGACTATTTCAAATGTTGCAGGGTCTTCAAGAATTTTGAGGAGCTTATCTCTGACTATGAGAGCGGGGAAGTGAATCCTGATGATTTGAAAGATGCTCTTTCAACAGCGTTGAACAAAATACTACAGGTAAGATTTTATTAGAACTTTTAGCTAACTCTCAGAACCCTTTACTTTGTTTACTTGCCAGTGAATTAATTTGTTATCCATTTTTTGTCTACAGCCTGTTCGTGATCACTTTAACAATGATCCTAAAGCCAAGGATTTGTTGAAACGGGTTAAGGTATTGGTTTATTTTCGGCATGCATTTTAATTCTTTCATAAACATTTTTTCTTCATCCTTGTTGATATATAAAACTTGACTTTTAATTTTGACTTTATTTTTGCCTATCATGCAGAGTTTCCAGGTCACCAGGTGATGGAGGATGAGTAGAGTACCAATTTGGCTAGTTCTCCTTAAAGATTAATAATCAAATGTACTGATCTTTTTGTTTACATGTAAATGAATTCTTGGCCCATGCTTGCTATATATTTATTAAGTTATCAACCAAACCAAACTTACCATTTTAGCATAATACAACTATTTAGTCATGATTTGAGGAGGCAGCTTAACAATAAAGGTGTTATTAAGAACAAAATTTTCTTCTTATTGTGACATTGTGAAGATTTTGATACAAGGTGTCTTTTGGAAACAACATGTTCTGTTTTTTTGACAAATTCAGAGGGCATATTTCTTGCTGATCTCTTGAACTAGTTAAAGGATAATTTATTAATTAATGATTGGTTACTTTATCTCTGTATTTAAAATTTGGCAAATTATACAATACACCGGCCGTGGAGTTTAGAAAACTACACAAGCAGGTCTTGAAGGGTGACATGTGTCCTTTAGGGACTAGAATGAAATATTTAAAACTTAATTAATTAAAAAATGGACATGTGTCAACTCCACAAGCCGCTTGTGGAGTCCAAAATTTACACCGCTAGTGTATCATATAATCACCCTTCAAATTTTTAGAAAATGATTCATTTTGTTTTAGGTGTATGCAGGTTTAAGAGATAGAATAAGAAAAGAGTTTAATCAGAAAATTTCAATGTATAACTGTACATAGGAATCAGCTACACACTTTTTTTTAATCAGGAAAAGGAACATTTCATTAAACTGAAGTTTCAAGAATACACAAATCCAGTCGCATCAAGTAACAATAAGTTATTAAAACAAACAGGAGGTTCGAAATAAACAACATAAAAAGGCCTCTAAAACTATTCCAGCTTAACACTTAAAAACTTATTAACAACAAAACATACATGGCGAAATGCAAACAAGACGGTGCCTCAAGAGAGCCAGAAAGGGAACTAACAATGAACTATGATACAAAGGTTCAAGTTTGGAGGGTTCTTTTCATTTTCTAACAATTTGTCTGGACAGAGGTTTGAAAGAGGGAAGAAAAGCATTTCAGGTAGATTCATCATCCCACTCTAAACATTCCCACCACTCCTCCGATCCTTGAATGGTGATCTTTCTCCCTTTGCACTATCGGAGTTCAGCGGAAGCTTCCTCATCTTCGGACATTCGTTTATCCTCATAGTCTTCAGCTGGGAAAAAGGCAGGGCATCCCTGTATATTGTCTTCATTTCAGGTAGATAATGCAGATCGAGATTCTTGAGCTCGGAAAACCAGTTGAAATTTCCTGCCATCTCAGTAACTTGATCGAGTTTTTCCTGACTGACAATTTGTTCAAAATCTTGACATGATCCTATATATAGATATTCCAAATACGGAGCAAGAACAAGCCAAGTCGCATCCCTCAATTTTGAGCATTGTATTATGCTTACACTTAAAAGGCTACGGAAGCATCCGGTACTTGCAAAGCCTGTCCTTTCAATCTTTATTTCTTCCATATCTTCACAGAAAGAAACTGCTAGATAGCGAAGATGTGGCAGGTATGCCAAAGGCCAAATATTCAACGACCTTGAACCCCCTAGATGATGAATCACAATAGAATCGACACAGCTCTGAAACTTATGGGACCCTAGAGCTCGTTCCAACATAGACGCAGTTTTTAAACTTACGCTCAACTTATTCAAATACTTCAAATTCTGAATTTCTTCCAGCAGCCATTCTTCATCCTTGTTTTCTATACCATAACCACCCAATTTCAATATTTGCAACTTAGATAAACTTGATATTGATTGTGGCGTCGATTTCAGCCTCACTGTCAACTCCAGATTCAAATATTTCAGCTTTGCTAGGCCCTTCAACTCATCAGGCAATTTTCTTATACCTGTGCGGAATTGGCCATTCCAACTGGCAATTCTTCCAAATAAGGATTGCCGGACAAGTCCAAAACCCTTAGCATAGGCATAAACTTGAAGAAATCATTTATGATCACCTTCAAATTATTGCTCCCAAGAAATAAAGTTTGGAGACTGGGGCATGTCAATACCTCAGTTAGATTTTCAATCTGATTTTGCATCAATGACACCCTTCTTGCATTTTCCCACTTTCTAGCCTCTGGTTGTTCCTTTAACTGAGATCCAGCTTTCACAAAAAACTTGTCCTCCTCAAACTTACCACCCCCAGCTATCCACAAAGCCATGTCCCGAAGCACATCATGCATCTTCACACGTTTATCCTCTTCTTCCAACAAGCATGCGTCAACAAGACAACCTATGATGTGGTGTCCCTGGTTTCGAACTCTTCTCAAGTTAGTCTGCTCATCCAAAAGTCCTTCCCCAAACCAAAGGTCTATTAATCTATCTTTTCGAATAAGATAATCTTCCGGATATAAAGAACAATATAAGAAACAAGATCTAACCGTGTCATCTGGTAAACAGTCATAACTGAACTTCAACACTGGATACATCTCTTTCCATACTTCAGGAAAAACAGAGGCCGCTGATCGTCTTAAAACATCAATAGCATGTTTCCATTGCTCAGGAGTCTTCTTGGATGCCATGGCCCGGCCTACTGTAATAAGAGCAAGAGGCAATCCTCCGCACTCTTCAGCCACTATTTCAGCTAAATTGCGAATATCCGGATGCCCATCAAGGGTTTCTTCACCAACATTCTCCTCAAACAATTTCAAAGCTTCTCTTTGTGGCAAGCATTCCACTTTGATCTTCTCACTTGCTCCCATTTGAAAGCACACCTCGATTTTGCGAGTGGTGAAAATGATCTTAGAGCCACTTTCTTGTGTTGGCAGAGGTACCCCAACTTTAGTTAGATCAACCCAACCCCATATGTCATCCAACCACAATGCATACTTTCTTTTGCACAATGCATTGAAGATATCAGCAGCTTTCTCATCAAAGCTTTTATTTTTCCATGCATCATCAAAAAAGCCTATTTGTCTGCCAATCTCTTCTTGGACTCTCTCTATTTGCAGATCTTTAGATGCAACCACCCAAATCACGTGCTTAAAATCAATAGGGGTATCATCATGGAACTTGTTGTTGATTTGGTTCAGGAGGGTTGTTTTGCCCACCCCTCCCATGCCATACAGGCCAATCATTCCCACTCGTTCTTCTTGAAGACTGCTCCACACCTTATCGACAGTGGATTCTAAACCCACTGGTGGCTTGCTAGGTCGTCTGATTGCTACAGGTACAGGTACCTGCTCAGCCACTGTCTGAAAATCTCCTTTGGTCTTATGGTCCTTTACTTCTTGGAGTTTTCTGGCAACTTGCTTTCCAAACTCACGGGTGGACTTGGGATTCATGGAACAACAACCTCCCATACATAATTTATTAATTATCGCAAGACTATCGGCATCTAATTTATCAGCTTCATTTGTCAGAGTGTCTGTCCTCGAAAGCCAATATTGAACTTGCTCAAGCCGCTTCAGTCGCTGCTGGTCTTCGGCAATTCTGACTTTTGTCATTATATCATCCCTCTGCGCCTTTAATCCTGCGACTTCAGTTTGTAAAGCAGCCAGATTTTCTTCAAGCTTCCATACAAAACCTGCCTGTCCAGCGCAACAATCCCAGCAACGGGTAATGATGGTATCACATGAAAGTGAGATTGAAAAGATGTTACCCATAGCTGGCCCTGGTTTAATTTAAAATGGGAGTTCAACAATTTATGAGAAGAAGAATAACAAATGATTCAAAGATGCTTTCAGAGTTATTAGAAAACTTGAGGATAGAGGGAAAGGAAAGAGAACCAGAGAAGATTCTGGCCAAATAAGAACAGAAAACCAGAGAAGATAGATTTTTGAAAATTCTAAATTGATGGACTAGTTGTGAATGTGATCAATACTACTTGCATCATATTCTAGTAGTGCTGCCCTACATTATTGGAGTACTCCATAATGTTTGACATCCCAACTACCAGAAAAACAAAACAATGAAATTCTAGTACTATTTAAATAAATCATTTACTCTTGGCCCAAAAAAAAAATCATTATTATACTCTATATATGAGAAGGGATCGGGGATCCACTTACACTAGTTACACCATTTTTTTCATTCTTTTACATATTTTTGTGAAATTTATATTTTGTTAATCCTACCTTTGTATCTTACATTTTAATGATCATATATAAATAATGTACATCAATTTTGAAGTTGATTTAAAATGTTTAACAACGTGTGTGATGCATAATATTTGTCACCGTTAAATAAGATAAAATATTGGATTGATTTGAAATTTTAGGTGCATAATTTACATGGTAGGAGTATTAAATCCAACTATTGAATTTTTTTAAATATCAATTAATCATAGATTCAATTATAAAAGGGTGTAAAACAAATGTTTATACTAGATGTATAAGTTGATGCCTACTCTATTATATTAACTAATCAAAGTCTCTTTGTTGTAAAGTTTGTTTATACTGGATATATAAGTTGATACCTACTCTATTATATTAACTAATCCAAGTCTCTTTGTTGTAAAGTTTTATACTGTTGTAATTTCGGATATCCCAAAAATTAATCAAATAAATAATTAAAACGGAAACAATAAAACAAAATTTTCTTGTGGACCTATGCCACAAATCTGCACTATCAAATCAATCAAATACAATCACTAATCATAACAATCTCTCTCGCAAACTCTCAATCTAATCAACCCAACATGGGTGATTCTCTCACAACAACATAAAAAGCTATCACAGCTTTTTTTTCTCTCTCAATCTAACAGATTCTCTCTCACACACAAAAAACTAAACAGAAACTCCTTATTTACTTGGATTCCAAGAATCCCTTTCCTATTAGGATTCTTGTCCACCAATCAAAAAGTCTCTAGAAAAATCTTAAACTAAATCTAATTAGGAATTAAGGCAAAAATCCTAACAATCTCCACTTTGACTCAAATTCCTTCATCAAAACTTAATTGCTCCACCCTTTAACCAAATCTGCAAAAGTAACTTTCTTCTTTGTTGGCAAATCCACATCCTTCTTCTCAATTTGATGCGAAGATATCGATCCATCTCCTCTAATTGTGCTTCCAATTAACTCATACAAATTCTTTGAATTCTTCAATCCTTTCATCACAATCATCGAACCTTTGGTGATCTTCAAGCCTCCACCTCGGCAAGAATATCCATAACCCAAACTATCTAGCTTTCCAAACGAAATCAAATTCTTTGTAAATTTTGGAACATACTTCACGTTCCCAAACATCTTGACACTTCCATCATGCAAACGAAGTTTCACACTCCCAATGCCTTCAATTTTTTCTTCACCATTATTAGCCATGTAAACAGGCTTATCACACTTCTCAAGTTTCGAAAACCATTCTTTCTTTGTGCAAATATGTTTAGAACAAGCAAAATCAAACACCCACATATCTCTTGTATCTTTCTTTTCTTCTTGTACCATCAAAACAACATCTTCATCAGAATATTCCTCACTATCAGCAACAGCAACATTAACACCACCCTTATTCTTCTCTTTAGATTTCATGAAATCCCGCAAATCTTCCATTAACTTCCTGCAGTAGGCTTTTATGTCCCCCATCTCATGACAATAATAGCACTCCTTGCTACTCATATCTACCCTTGGCCTCGAACTTGATCTTCCTCTTTCATTGAATCTACTCCTCGATCTTCCATCAGTCTTATCTTTTCCATAAGTTCTTCCACGCTCCACCGTGAGAGCACCATTCTCTTCATCTTTCTTTTCAGTTTCTTTCAATCTATCATACTCAAAAATTGCAGAAGTCACATCTTGCAAGCTCAGGGTTTTCCTACCAACCATCAAAGCTCTAGTCACAGGATCATACCTGTCGGTAAGAGAATTAATTAACAAAACTGCTTTATCAACCTCTTTCATGACTTCATCAACACTTGCTAGCTGAATAACCAATCTATTGAACTTGTTTAGGTGTGCCCTTAAACTTGTTCCCACCTTCATCTTCAACCCAAATAATTCTCTTTTTAAACACAACATGTTAGTAATCGATTTTGACATATAAATCGACTCCAATTTATCCATCAACTCCTTTGGGGTCTTCACATCTAACACATCATACTTAATTTCAGTAGTAAGAGACAAACGAATTGTACTTACTGCTTTTCGTTGAATATCTCTCCACTTGTTGTCATTCATCGATGCCGGCTTATTAGCTTCAAACGCATCTCCCAATCCTTGTTGTACTAACAAATCTGTTACCGTACTCTGCCACATCTGGAAACTGTTTGTTCCATTAAACTTCTCGATTTCAAACTTCAAAGCTGATCCGCTGCTTTCTGTCATCTCTAATCAACCAGACTCTTGATACCACTTGTTGTAACTTCGGATATCAAAAGAATTAATCAAATAAATAATTAAAGCGGAAACAACAAAACAAAATTTTCTTGTGGACCTATTGTCGCAACGTCCGGGTCCGGCGAGGGTACCGAACCCTACTGCTGAACGACTTTAAAGGAAAAGAGGGATCCTACCCCTTACTGAGTTCTAGGAGTCGCCACTAATCTTTTTTACCTAGGTGTGATTAGTCATCTACCAAATTATTAGGCCTAATGTTAACCTAAGCTTGGCAGAGATAACATTAAACCTAATAAGGTCTACTTAACCAGAGATTCTATGGTCCGGGAGTCGGGTACGCGTGGGGAAGGATTAGCACCCCCACGAAGCCCGTCAAAAGACGGCACTGACTAGTTTAGAACTATTGTGGGTTTCTATTATCAGTTTTCTGTATTCCTAAAATTTTTCATGCCCTTAAACGTTTCTATTAATCCTTAAATTTAAGCAAAATAAACAAGCAAAAATGGGTTTTGAATTTTCGAAATAGGAATGTTGGGAACTTTCCCATTTTCTATTTTGTTCTCTTTTTGGGCTCCTCATGA
Organism: Corchorus capsularis; assembly: GCA_001974805.1. NCBI lineage: Eukaryota > Viridiplantae > Streptophyta > Magnoliopsida > Malvales > Malvaceae > Corchorus > Corchorus capsularis. The sequence goes on from AWWV01014996.1 coordinate 47,627, forward strand.
TGAGGATTTTCTTTAAAACTTACCATTAAAACTATTATTTTTCTTGAAAACTGTTATTTGTCGGGAATTTTCCCTTTTTTTGAAAACTAAAAAAAGGACTCTTTTTGATTAATTGATTTTTGTCTTTCGAAAAACCAAAGAGAACAAATGCAAGCACAAACTCTTTTTAATTTTCGAAAAGGGTTTTTATTCTTTCTTTTTTTGGACTTTGTTAGCAACTAATTCTCTTTTTGTTTTGTTTTTTTTTAAATTGACTCAATTACCCTGAATTAAGCCCTTATTACTGATTATCTTTCTGTGATTCTTAGCTGACTCTATCATCCTGAATTAAACCATTTTATTTTCCCTAATCTCTACTTCTTACTAAACTTAATTACCCTGAATTAAAGTTGATTACTGACTCACTTAATTATCCTAAATTAAGTTGATTACCGACTCACTTAATTACCCTAAATTAAAATTGATTACTAACTTAATTACCCTGAATTAAGTTATTCACTGACCTACTTGATTGCCCTGAATTAAGTTGATTACTGACTTACTTAATTACCCTGAATTAAGTTTGTTACTAACTTACTTAATTACCCTGAATTAAGTTGATTACTATTGACTTACTTAATTACCCTGAATTAAGTTGATTACTGACTCACTTAATTATCCTGAATTAAGTTTATTACTGACTTACTTAATTACCCTGAATTAAGTTGATTACTGATTTACTTAATTACCCTGAATTAAGTTGATTACTACTGACTTACTTAATTACCCTGAATTAAGTTGATTACTGACTCACTTAATTACCCTGAATTAAGTTGATTAATGACTTACTTAATTACCCTGAATTAAGTTGATTACTGACTCACTTAATTACCCTGAATTAAGTTTGTTACTAACTTGCTTTACTTAATTACCCTGAATTAAGCTACTTACTGACTTAATTACCCTGAATTAAGTTACCTATTACTTACTTAATTACCCTGAATTAAGTTGCTAATTTGCTTAATTACCCTGAATTAAATTATCCACTGACTTACTTAATTACCCTGAATTAAGTTACTTATTACTGATTCACCTTTTCTTACTTCCTACTCTTGATCTTGATCTCGTTTAAATTTTAATATTTGATTAATCACTGGATTTAGTCTTGCAATGCATAGATGCACATGAAAATATGATTTCAATTTTAATTACCCATTAATTATACGAGGAACGCCTTTGATCGCCTCCCAATAAATGGTAAACGGTCTCCAGACATTTCCAAGCCTCCGGGAGAAGGCGAGCAAACTCAGACACGCATGAATGAGCCACCCGCCTTTCCCATCACGGGAGTCACTTTAATTGATCTCGAATGAACATAGTAACTTGCAATAATTTATAAGAAATAAAGATGAATGCAAATGCCCTAGTCTATCCTTTTTTGACTTTTGATTATCTTGAAAAGTGGATTTAATTTACCAACTTAAATCTACTCTTTTATTAAAAGAAATTAAAACTAATCCTAGATTAATTCATGAAATAAAAAAAAACTTAATTAAAATAAAACTAACCTAAATCTAATAGGTCCAACATCCAACATCCAATTTATTAGCAATTTAACTTAAACTACCAAAGGAATTAATAATGAAACTAGGTCTTCAACTAAGCTAAGCCCAAATGCCTAAAAGAATTAAAAGCCCAAATGCACCAAGGAAATAGAAAACCCAAGTCAGAGACCATACCAAACTTGATAATGAGCCTAAGCGGGTCGGTTTGGGTCGGATATGGGTACATTTACGGGTCCAAACGGGTTTTGTCCACGGGTCATATAAATAAGTTAACCCTAGACTCTTTTCAACCTTCATCTTCTTTTATGAGCCACACCGTCGCCCCCCCCCCCCCCCTTAAGCTCACCGGATTTCACTCCACTGTCAACGACGCCTCGTACCGCCACAGGCCACCGTACCGGAGAATTTTCCGACCACTGATGGACCCCGAAACGTGCAGAACAGCTTTCATCGTCGTCCCCTTCACAAATCTGGCCTTGATTTCACCCAAAACCACCTCTAAGTCCTCGAATTTAACCTCACCCGAACCTGGATCTAGCTTCCGATCTGGCGGAACCCACCGTCAGATGGTATTCAAAGTCAGGTATGTACTTCCTCTACTTCATTTCTCTCTTTCGACCATAGGAATTTCGAATCTAAGCTCTCTAACTAACGATTTCTCTTAATCCGAAAATAACCACCATTTTTCCTTCATTGCAAGAGTAGTTAAAAAGATGAAAGAAGGATGAATATGAGGCAAGAGGAAGGCTCAGGTATCAGGTAAAGGAGCGCTCTTTTATTCTTCGATGAAATTATCCTAAGAGAAAGTAACTGAGAATTTTTGTGTTTTTTTCCTGTATGTGTTGCTGATAGAACTTGAAAAGGGAACCCTTTTTTCCTATTTGGGCTTTGTATCTTAAAACTGAAAGAAAACTAAAGCTCCAAAACTCAGGGCTTACTTTCGTGTTCTTTTTTTGTTTTTGTATCTCCTTCTTTAACTCTAGAACCCTAATCGCTAAGAACCAAGAACCCTAGATCTCGAAAAAATTGAGCCTTCCCCGATTGTGCCTCCCTCTTTAGGTCTCCAAATTTTCGCCCCTTTTCATTGAAAAAAATAATCATATATATATATATATATATATATCCCCTGTCCTTGATGAAAATTTTTCATATAATCCCTCTGCTTGAATACCCATTTTAACCCATTTGTCCTTTGTGAATTTTGAGTCCTCTATGTGTGTAAATCAGTGTATGAGACTGAACATGCCCTGCCTTTGTCCTTTTGTGAGTTGTAATTGTCCTTTTTCACAGGTGAAAATTGTTGCTGGTATACACGTGTGAAGAGATGAGCTGGCCTGGTGAAGTTTCCTTCCCCTTCCACTTATTCATTTTCTTTTTTCCTTATTTTTCTACTAACCGACCTTGTCCTTTTGTGTAGGTGGCTTTTGTTGCTCGAGCCTTGGTGATTTTTGCTGTCAAACGTGTGAAGGCAGTGGCCTTGTACGTGGGAATTTCAGGTAGTTTTTTTTTTTTTTTTGCTTCTCTCTATACTTGCAATTGGGTTTTATTGCTGCCATTTGGTTCCCTGTAGCTGTGTGCTTGCTTCGAATCCACTTGTTATTTTGCCCCCCTGAAATTTGATTTAGTTGGGTGCTGATGTGGAAACTGTCATGTTTGTGTCTTTGTTTCTGTGTTGGAGTTCATTTTGCTTGTTAGCCCTTGCCACTGCCTTGAACTCGTGAATTCTGACCCTGTATGCTTACTGTTATGGTGCAAATTTTTCTGGGTTTGATGCACTCCTTGAGTTCGACATGATCCTCTTATTAGCTGATTCTTGTTTTCCTTATATGCTTAACATGTTCATGAGACTGCCTGAAATGTTGTACTTGCTTAATTGCCATGTTTATCTGCTGTATGCCTGTTCAATGAGTCTAAAATTTATGCCTAACTTGATCTTACTTTGAGCTGCTATCACATATCTTAAGGAAAGCTTGATCAACTTGAATGCCTTTTTGCCTCGATCTGAATTTTGTTGAATTATTCTGAATAGGGACATTGTGACAACAGGTTGAGTAAATTTGCCAAGATTGTAATGATACTCATGAAGCTAGGTCTCTTGTTGGGCGCAATTACCAGCAGTGGCCCTCGTGCCATAAATCACAGACCTTGGCACTCAAGGATGGAGCAAAAAGATGTCTGACATGGATACAAAAAGAAATGAGCTAAGGGTTTCGGTCGCGTGACCTAAACTTGTATTTTTAAACTTGGAAGAAAATTGAATGGAGAAGAAAACTTTTTGAAAATCTTTTTGGTATTTTTGTAAACTATGTAAATAAAATATGAAAATCGTGTATGCCAGCTAAAACACAATGTAAATGAAATGAAGTAATAAAACTTCTCTCTCTCTATTTTTAGATTTTCTAGTTTTCTTTATCTTTTATTATTTTTTTTGAATGCAATGTCCTAGTCAACAAACATGAAATTCTACTAATGCCCATAGTTAATTTAATATGAACCAAATTAGACCTCATATGTAAGATAAAAATCAAATTGTTCCAATTGGAGACCACGATGTATGCAAATGCAAAATGGCCAAATGTATCATAAATATAAAACTCCTTTTTAGTGAGTTTTTGTTTGAATATTAGGTTCACTAACAAAATGCACATGCCAGATCAATCCAAGTGTTATGCAAGATTAATTAACTTAAAACCTAAGTCCTAAAAATGACATGTTATCATAAATGGCAATCGACTAAATTGACCACAATGCCCTTAGTGTAAAAATGACCCAAAATGCCATTATGTGGCCCTAATGCCAATGAAAAAAAATAAATTGATTTGATTGAAGGATATAGGACAAAAACAGGTGTCTACACCTATACCACAAATCTGCACTATCAAATCAATCAAATACAATCATTAATCATAGCAATCTCTCTCGCAAACTCTCAATCTAATCAACCCAACATGGGTGATTCTTTCACAACAACATAAAAAGCTATCACAGCTTTTTTTTTCCTCTCAATCTAACAGATTCTCTCTCATACACAAAAAACTAAACAGAAACTGTTTATTTATACTAGCACAAACTTGGATTCCAAGAATCCCTTTCCTATTGAGATTCTTATCCACCAATCAAAAATTTTCTAGAAAACTCTTAAACCAAATCTAATTAGAAATTGAGGCAAAAATCCTGACATATACTGCCTTATGGCCAAGTAGCCAAGTAGGCAGGAAAAAAGGACAAACTTGGTCCAATTTCGCCCGCAGACAGTGATGACCGACAAAAGCAAAATTAGACTTGCCAACAACAACGTATGATTAGTCAAAAAGAGCTATTCTATTCCAGTAGTTGAGCTTTAAGGGTGTGAGTAGTTTTGTAAAAGTCATACTATTATTCTCATTTTTTGATTATTTATTTATTTATTTTTGACTGAGTTTCTTCGCAGGAGTTTCAAATATTTAGAAATTAAACACCATGACTAGCTATTCACCCAAAAAAAAAAAACACCATGATTATGGAAGCAACCGAATAAATGTAACATAGGAACCATCTCAACTCTTGAATTTATTAACAACGAAGTATTTACGTACAGACTGAAGAAACATTGAATTTGAACTTATAATAATACAAAGGTTCAAGTTTGGACTTTGGATGGTCCTTTTCATTTTCTAACAATTTGCCTGAACAGAAGTTAGAAAGATAGGAAGAAAAGCATATCGAGTAGATTCATCACCCCATTCTAAACTTTTCCACCATTTCTCCGATCCTTGAATAGTGATGATCTTTTGTCCCTTTGCACTATCGGAGTTCAGCGGAAGCTTCCTCATCTTCGGGCAATTTTCTACAATAATAGCCTTCAGCTGTGGGAAAGGCAGGGCATCCTGGTATATAGTCTTCAATTGAGGTAGACTTGTTAGATGCAGAAAGTTGAGCTTGGAAAACAAGTTTAGATCTCCTGCCATCTCAGTAACTTCACTGAGTTTTTCCTGACTGATAATTTGTTCCAATCCTGGACAAGAAGCTATATATAGATATTCCAAATGCGGAGCAAGAATAAGCCAAGTCGCATCCCTCAATTTTGAGCATTCGATTATTTTTACACGTACGAGGCTTTGGAAGCATCCGATACTTGCAATCCCTGCCCGTTCAATCTTCATTTCTTCCAAATCTTTACAATCAGAGACTACTAGAGAGCGTAGATGCTGCAGCTTTGCCAAAGACCAAATATTCAACAATCTTGAACCCCCAAAATGTTTAATCATTATAGATTCAACACAACTCTGAAACTTATGGGACCCCAGAGCGCGTTCGAACATAGAAGCAGTTTTCAAACTTATTGTCAACACATTCAAATACTTTAACTGCTGAATTTCCTCCACCAACCATTCTTCATCTGCTAATAGAATTTCCTTTTTTCCTACCCTATCATTACCATTACCATATAATTTCAGAACTTGCAACCTCGAGAAACATGATATTGATTGTGGCATCAATTTCAGACTCCATGTAAACTGCAGATTCAAATATTTCAGCTTTTCTAGGGCCTTCAACTCATCAGGCAATCTTCTTATATCTGTGCTTTCCAGATTGAGATATTCTAGTGAAACCAAACTCGCCATTCCAACCGGCAATTCTTCCAAATCAGGGTTTTCAAGTCCAAAACCCTTAGCATAGGCATAAACTTGAAGAAATCATTTATGATCACCTTCAACTTATTGCTCCCAAGATATAAAGTTTGGAGATTGGGGCATGTCAATACCTCGGTTAGATTTTCAATCTGATTTTGCATTAAAGATACTCTTCTCGCATTTTTCCAATTTTTAGCCTCCGGTTCTTCCATCAACTGAAATCCAGCTTGCACGAAAAACTTCTCCTCCTGGCACTTACCAGCTATCCACAAAGCCATGTCCCGAAGAACATCATGCATATTCACAAAGTTATTAATTTCTTCCAATAAGCATGCGTCAACAAGAGAACCTATAATGTAGTGTCCCTGGTTTTGAACACTGCTCAAATTATTCTGCTCAACCAAAAGTCCTTCAGCACTCCAACAGTTTATTAATTCATTTTTTTCAATGGAAAGATCTTCTGGATATAAAGAACAATATAAGAAACAAGATCTAACCTGGTCATCTGGTAAAGAGTCATAACTGAATTTCAGCTTTGGATACATCTCTTTGCCTACCCCTGGAAAAACAGAGGCAGCTGATTGTCTTAAAACCTCAATAGCAAATTTCCATTGCTCAGGAGTCTTCTTGGATGCCATGGCCCGGCCTACTGTAATAAGAGCAAGAGGCAATCCTCCGCACTCTTCAACCACTATTTCAGCTAACTTGCAAATATCCGGATGCCCATCAAGGGCTTCTTCTCCAACATTCTCCTCAAACAAATTCAAAGCTTCTCTTTGTGGTAAACATTCCACTTTTATCTTTGCACTTGCTCGCATCTGAGAGCACACCTCACTACAGCGAGTGGTGAAAATGATTTTAGAGCCATTTTCTTTTGTTGGCAAAGGTACCCCAACTTTAGTAAGATCAACCCAATCCCATATGTCATCCAACAACAATGAAAACTTTCTTTTGCACAATGCATTGAGGATATCAGCAGCTTTCTCATCAAGGCTTTTATCTTTCCATGTGTTATCAAAAAAGCCTATTCTTTTCCCAATCTCTTCTTGGATTTTCCCAATTTGCAGATCTTGAGATGCAACCACCCAAATCACGTAGTCAAAATCATTAGGGGTATCAAGGAGCTTGTTGTTGATTTGGTTTAGGAGAGTTGTTTTACCAACCCCTGCCATGCCATACAGGCCAATCATTCCCACTCGTTCCTCTTGAAGACTGCTCCACACCTTATCGAAGGTGGATTCTAAACCCACTGTTGGCTTGCTAGGTCGTTTAATTGCTACAGGTACAGGTCCCTGGTCAGCCACCGTCTCAAAAGCTCCTTTGCTCTTTTGGTCCTTTACATCTTGGAGCTTTTTGGCAATTTGCTTTCCAAACTTGTGGGTGGACTTGGGATTCATGGAACAACAAGCTCCCATACATAATTTATTAATTATCGTAGGACTATCAGCAACTAATTGATCAGCTTCATTTGTCAGAGTGTCTGTCCTCGAAAGCCAATCTTGAACTTGCTCAAGCCGCTTCAGTTGCCGCCGGTTTTCGCCAATTTCGACCCTTCTCATTACATCATTCCTCAGCGCCTTTAATCCTGCAACTTCAGTTTTTAAAGCATCCAGATTTTCTTCAAGCTTCCATACAAAATCTGCCTGTCCAGTGCCACAATCCCAGCAACAGGCAATGATGTGATCACATGAAAGTGAGATTGAGAAGATGTTGCCCATAGTTTCTCCTGGTCGAATTCAAAACAGGAGTTCAACAATTTATGAGAAGATGAAAAACGAATGATTCAAAGATGCTTCCACAGTTATTAGAAGACTTGAGGATAGAGAGAAAGGAGAGAACCAGAGAAGATGGATTGTTTGCAAATTCTAAATTGATGTGTGGAATGCGAATACTACTTGCAATATGATAGTACATTACTCGATGATGTTTGATAGATAATCATCCCAACAACCAGCAAAACACAAAATTATGAAATTATACATTTTAAATTAATCATTATAATATTAAAATCTCTTTCTTGTAAATTTTATATTGCCTCATGGGAGTTAGGAAGGAAGGGGCACAATAACACACAATATTATACTGCATGCAGAATAATTACTTGGTCCAATTCCGCGTGCAGATACTGATGACAAAATGAAAATTACTTGCCAACAAAAACATCATTAATTAAAAGAGTTGTAAACAATAGTGCTATTTGTTTTGGGAAGACCAAGACTTGTAATATTTTAGGTAAAAATGTCGTCTGCCCTTCCAACCTCCATAAGTAGTTCATCAGATATTAAAACCTTTATTTTGATTGAGCTCATTTATTTTGTATATATTTAGGAGGAAAAGTATACAACAAAATAAAGTAGAAGCAATTATTTTGATTACCTTAGCCTTCAACATCTTTGTCTGCTAATCTGCACTACTGCCCATGATAATCCTGTAGAATACAGCAAATCATCTTTAGCCATACACTAGATTGTACAAGACCTCTGCATCATTTAGGGCCTTACTTACAGATAGATTCAGTCAAGAATACTGAAAAGCTGAAAGAAATATTCATCCTAAACATATATACCTTTGAGCAAATAGTTTCCGCTAATCACAGTATATATGTTGCCAACATAATGTTGGTGATAGACCTGATCCGATTGTGTGTAGCGATAGTCCCCAAAAGGAAAATGTGGGTAGCAATACCAGAAGTAATACCATGTTAGTTTGATTAATCATCACAACCTCAAAAATTGGTTACAAGATTACATTGTTTGGAAAGATGAGATGGAAGGCCTCTAAACTATTCCAGCTCAACACTTCAAAAACTTGGTATTAACACCAAAACATACATGGCGTTCAGCAAACAGGATGGTTGGCCCACGAGAGCCAGAAAAAGAACTAACAATGAAACTATAATACCAAAGTTCAAGTTTGGAGGGTCTTTTTTCATTTTTTCTACATTTTTTCAGGACAGGGGTTTGAAAGAGGGAAGAAAAGCATTTCGGGTAGATTCATCATCCCATAACATTCCCACCACTCCTCCGATCCTTGAATGGTGATCTTTTCTCCCTTTGCACTATCGGAGTTCAGCGGAAGCTTCCTCATCTTCGGACATTCGTTTATCCTCATAGTCTTCAGCTGGGAAAAAGGCAGGGCATCCCTGTATATGGTCTTCATTTCAGGTAGATAATGCAGATCGAGATTCTTGAGCTCGGAAAACCAGTTGAAATTTCCTGCCATCTCAGTAACTTGAGCGAGTTTTTCCTGACTGACAATTTGTTCAAAATCTTGACATGATCCTATATATAGATGTTCCAAATGCGGAGCAAGAACAAGCCAAGTCGCATCCCTCAATTTTGAGCATTGTATTATGCTTACACTTAAAAGGCTACGGAAGCATCCGGTACTTGCGAGCCCTGTCCTTTCAATCTTTATTTCTTCCAGATCTTCACACTCAACAACTACTAGATTGCGAAGATGTGGCAGGTATGCCAAAGACCAAATATTCAACGACCTTGAACCCCCTAGATGATGGATCACAATAGATTCGACACAGCTCTGAAACTTATGGGACCCCAGAGCTCATTCCAACATAGAGGCAGTTTTTAAACTTATGCTCAACTTATTCAAATACTTCAAATGCTGAATTTCTTCCAGCAGCCATTCTTCATCCGCTAATTGAATTTTGTTTTCCCCTTCCTTGTTTTCTATACCATAACCACCCAATTTCAATATTTGCAACTTAGATAAACTTGATATTGATTGTGGCGTCAATTTCAGACTCCGTGTCAACTCCAGATTCAAATATTTCAGCTTTGCTAGGGCCTTCAACTCATCAGGCAATTTTCTTATATTTGTGCTTTCCAGATTGAGATATTCTAGCAAAACCAAACTGGCCATTCCAACTGGCAATTCTTCCAAATCAGAGTTTTCGGACAAGTCCAAAACCCTAAGCATAGGCATAAGCTTGAAGAAATCATTTATGATCACCTTCAACTTATTGCTCCCAAGAAATAAAGTTTGGAGATTGGGGCAATTCAATACCTCAGTTAGATTTTCAATCTGATTTTGCATTAATGACACTCTTCTTGCATTTTCCCACTTTCTAGCCTCTGGTTGTTCCGTTAACTGAGATCCAGCTTGCACAAAAAACTTGTCCTCCTCAAACTTACCACTACCAGCTATCCACAAAGCCATGTCCCGAAGCACATCATGCATCTTCACAAATCTATCCTCTTCTTCCAACAAGCATGCGTCAACAAGACAACCTATGATGTGGTGTCCCTGGTTATGAGATCTGCTCAAGTTGGTCTCCTCATCCAAAAGTCCTTCCGCAAACCAAAGGTATATTAATTCATCTTTTGGAATACGATAATCTTCTGGATATAAAGAACAATATAAGAAACAAGATCTAACCGCGTCATCAGGACCAGGTAAACTGTCATAACTGAACTTCAGCATTGGATACATCTCATTCCCTACTTCAGGATAAACAGAGGCCGCTGATTGTCTTAAAACATCAATAGCATATTCCCATTTCTCAGGAGTCTTCTTGGATGCCATGGCCCGGCCGATTGTAATAAGAGCAAGAGGTAGTCCTCCGCACTCTTCAGCCACTTTTTCAGCTAACTTGCGAATATCCGGATGCCCATCAAGGGTTTCTTCTCCAACATTCTCCTCAAATAATTTCAAAGCTTCTCTTTTTGGTAAGCATTCCACTTTGATCTTCTCAGTTGCTCCCATCTGAAAGCACACCTCACTACTGCGAGTGGTGAAAATGATTTTAGAGCCGTTTTTTTGTGTTGGCAGAGGTATCCCAACTTTAGCTAGATCAACCCATTTCCATATGTCATCCAACAGCAACGCAAACTTTTTATTAGACAATAGATTGAGGATATCTGCAGCTTTCTCATCAAGGCTTTTATTTTTCCATGCATTATCAAAAAACCCTATTCTTCTGCCAATCTCTTCTTGGACTTTCTCAATTTGCAGATCTTGAGATGCAACCACCCAAATCACGTGCTTAAAATCTTTATGGGTATCATCATGGAACTTGTTGTTGATTTGGTTCAGGAGAGTTGTTTTGCCAACCCCTCCCATGCCATACAGGCCAATCATTCCCACTCGTTCCTCTTGAAGGCTTCTCCCACCTTATTGAGAGTGGACTCTAAACCCACAGTTGGGGTGCTAGGTCGTTTAGTTGCTGGAGGTACAGGTACTTGGTCAGCCACCGTCTCAAAAGCTCCTTTGCTCTTCTGCTCATTTACATCTTGGAGTTTTTTGGCAATTTGCTTTCCAAACTTGTGGGTGGACTTGGGATTCATGGAACAACATCCTCCCACACATAATTCATTAATTTTTGCAGGACTATCAGAAATTAATAGATCAGATTCATTTGTCAGAGTGTCTGTCCTCAAAAGCCAATCTTGAACTTGCTCGAGCCGCTTCAGTTGCCGCCGGTTTTCGTCAATTTCGACCCTTCTCATTACATCATTCCTCAGCGCCTTTAATCCTGCAACTTCAGTTTTTAAAGCATCCAAATTTTCTTCAAGCTTCCATACAAAACCTGCCTGTCCAGAGTTAGTAGAAAACTTGAAGATAGAGAGAAAGGAAGAGAACCAGAGAAGATGGATTGTTTGCAAGTTCTAAATTGATGTGTGGAAGTAGTTGCGAATGTGAATACTGAATACTACTTGCAATATTCTAGTACATAATTACTCGATGATGTTTGACAGATGATCATCCCAACAACCAGAAAACACACAAAACTATATGAAATTCTACAATTTAAATCAATCATTATTATATTAAAGTCTCTTTCTTGTATCCATATTGCCTCATGGCAGTTATGAAGGAAGGGGCAGAATAACACAAAATATTATACAGCCTGCAAAATTAATACTTGGTCCAATTCCGCGTGCAGATACTGATGATTAATTAAAAGAGTTGTAACCAATAATGCTATTTGTTTTGGGAAGACCAAGACTTGTAATATTTTAGGTAAAAATGTCGTCTGCCCTAGCCTTCCAACCTCCCAAAGTAGTTCATCAGATATTAAAACCTTTGTTTTGATTGAGCTCATTTATTTTGTATATATTTAGGGAAAAAGTAAACGATAAAATAAAGAAGCAGCAATTATTTTGATTACCTTAGCAGTCAACATCTTTGTCTGCTAATCTACACTAGTTCCCATGATAATCCTGTAGGATACAACAAATCATCTTTAGCCATACACTAGATTTTACAAGACTCTGCATCATTAAGGGCCTTACAGATGGATTCAGTCAAGTATATATACCTTTGAGAAAATAGTCTCCGCAAATCACAGTATATATGTTGCCAACATAATGTTGGTGATAGACCTGCTCCGGTTGTGTGTAGCAATAGTCCCCAAAAGGAAAATGTGAGTAGCAATACCAGAGGTAATACCATGTTAGTTTGATTAAGCACTCAGAACCTCAAAAATTGGTTACAAGATTACCTTGCTTGGAAAGATGAGATGTGATGAAGTACTGGGATAATTCATGATATAAGTTAATTACCTCACTTAGAGATTACAAATGCTAGAAATTCCAAAACACTTTTAACAAAATATATTGGATCTCCTGCAGGATTCAAACAATAATAAGATGGAACAAGTACAGCAGATATATTTATCCAAATGTAGGATTTGCTCTTCATTAGCTTTTCATAAAGGCATTCCCACTTTCTGATGATAGTATAAGTAGCATTCATGTATGAAATCCTCAAAAAAGCACTACCATTGCTACTTAAACAAAGATGAAAAAACAGAACAAAAGGAATTGGAATATCAAGGTAACTAAATCCAAGACCACATAGTGAAAAAGTTGGAAAGTAAAGCAACTTCCATTTCAGATCTATATACAAAATTGTCAAACCTCTGAATGTTAATATCTGAGACACAAGTCAGTGTAAACTTCCCTAATTGTTGAAGAGTTTGATTTCTTGTTATCAGTTTTCTCTAGTTGTCTGTCAGAGTAATCCACCATTCTTCACTTGAATGAGGCGGAAGGCAGAATGGCCATGCCTTCAAGCCAATCAGCATATATATCACATAGTTTCATGACTCGTTTCCACTTTAGTGAGACCTTTGTTTCTTGCAGTTGCTGCTTAAAGTGATTCCCACTCTTAATGCTGTCATTCTGAACATTCTTCAAAGCACAAGTTGGCACAACCCAAGATTCTAATGCAAAGTAGCTGCCATTGTTCTGTAGTTCTGAAAATCAAAACAGTAACTGACATCAGAAAAATTAGAGGTGAAAATCCACAAATCAGATCCAATAAACCAGAACACTTACCCCAAATTGTCTAATGATAAGACTTTTGAACATATATCAAACCTGCTCAATGACTCACTTCATTCAAATCAAAGACCATCCAGACACATTTAATTTAGTCCCACTAAAAGTAATATATATCTTCTTCTAGGTTCCCCTCTCACACACTGATGCAAAACAATTATGAGTCCCACTAAATTTATTCAGATTGAATAGCAGGGACATTATGGTTTCTTAATCCTTAAGAATTAGCCGCAAAAGTATTACACTTCCAAAGATTAATTTATCAACAACATTAGAGCCAATGGAAGAAATTAAACTCTGTTGGATTAGCAGACTCAAAAGGACTTCAATCCCACTTAGATATTTCCGGTAGAAGGAAGTAAAAATGGAGTTTGTCTAGCACATAAATCCTAATTCTTCACAATTCTAGCAATCAATGCATAATTTTATTATGTTCCATTCCATGTTAAGAATTCAGAGTTAAGGAATGATTGGGCTAAGAAAATTATTAAAACCATGAAAACCAGAATTTAAAGAAGTACCCAAATTAAGAATGCTTGAATACCTGCTCTTCCATGAGCAAAGCAACATGAATTTCCATATGGGCAGCCACCAGTCATCTTCCAGTTGTTGCATAGCTTAGTTTTCCAGGATGCCAGCTTAGAATTCCCCTGATCACCAACCCTCAAAGAACCAACATAACCCTTACAATCAAATTCACCTGATCTTCTATCTTGATTCAATGGAGCAACACCAGGCAGAGGGTTTATCATGGAAATGCCCTTACTTTTACCAGGATTCACATGAAGAAATCGACACTTATCTCCATAACTACAGTTTATCCCATTCCAGATTCTACAGAGATTTCTTGAGTCATTAGCAAACCCTAGAAGCTGGGACCCAGATAGCGTGAGCTTGAAACCACCAGTGGTTACTTCTTTGATTGCCCGAGGGCCAGGGCCAGGAACCCATTGATTTGCTGCAAAGCTTTCACAAATTCTACGTTTCTTGGATGGAGGGTTTTCAATGTGAGACGAAATTCCGAGGTTTTTCCCCTGAATCACATGTTGAGGTTGACATTGAAGCATGGGTTTATAGACATCACTCGAAATGTTCATGTTGTTGTTTGCAAACATGAAAGTAACTCTGTTTCAATGTGCAATTTGTACGACTTTTCTTCTGAGGAGTAAACGATTCTGAAATCAAGAAAGAAAGACAACAATCCCAACTTCAACCCATGATTTTGATTTTTGAGGTTTTTGAGTTATCAACAAAAAATGTAAAACCTTAAAAAGCCTCGTTTTTTTTTCCCTTTTTGGGGTTGAGAAACTTTTTACCCTTACAACATCTGAGACTTTTTTTGTTTTGTTTTGTTTTTGTCTCTTTTTTTTTTGTTCTTTTTCCCTTTTTTTTTCTTTTTGGGTGGCTGTAGAATTTGTCAAAAATTTTTTTGGTAGAAAGAATTTGTCAATTTGAGACTTTAGACTTTACTCCCTCTCCCACTGTTATTTTAAATTGTCCCTTTTAACCGATTTATTTATTTAAGAAAAGTAGTTAAATTTAGTTAGTTTCCTAAATTCTATTACAATTTCACTTAATCTTCTTATAATACACTTAATCCATTGTTTCTTTCTAATTAAATACATGTTTGACCTTTTAATTAAATGCATGTTTCAAGAAGGGTATTTCTGGAAAACAAGGGAAAGGGACAATTAAAAAGGAATAAGGGAAAGGGACAATTAAAAAAGAACAGAAGGAGGGAGTAGTTTAGTACGAAATAATCATTTACAAACTAAATATTGGGATTGTAATCTTCTTTTTTCATTTATAACAAAATGTATTAGCCAAATATGTGGACATAAGATTGAATAATTATATTATTCCTTTCATTTAACAAATTCATAGTATGGAAAATATGAATTATAGTATGTTTTTCATACTCAAATATTTTGTTTGTAAATTTGAATTTCAGATTATAAAACAAAAAAATGAGTTATCAACACATGAAGCCTAAAAAATTGTAAGGTCTATGGCAAGACATTAATTCTTGAAAATCTCATGGGTCTTGATTTTATTATAATCTATACTAATTATAATGTGAAGTTCAGAGTTTGTGTCACGAGTTGACTCGGACAAAAACTCAGTTTTTAAAATATTAAAAACTGCCCATTTGAAAAAAAAAAAAAAAGCACCAAGGATATAGATGATAAAAAAAACTACCAAATAAATGTGTCAAAAAAAAAACTACCATAAACTACTCCTATCTTTTTTCTTCTTTTTTTCTACACTCACATAGTGAGTGGCATGGATCTAGTAATTTATAAAACCAACATTTTCAAGAAAAAATGAGTAATCTTTTTAAATTTTCCAAAGAATCAAAGATTAAGCTATTTATCTCCAAAATGTTGGATTAGAATGTTCAAAAGCCAACCCACTTCCTTATTGGATCGAGCTGACACCCGAAGCTTTGATTGACCCAAACTAGTTTCCCCACACATCAATCCCAAAAGAGGCTGTGGACTATAGCATTGTGATTGAAATATTGGGCCGTAAGCCCATAGCATATCGGTACAAGGTTTCAAGCGCATAAAAATTTCAACTTTCTAGCAATAGTTGTTCACCCTAAGGACAAATTAGAGTCCATCAAACGTATTAAGCCTAATTTGACCATTTTGTCAAAATTTTAATCCTAATTTGGATATTTACCCTCCAAAATAATTATGCTTACAGTAAATATATACTTCCTCTCATTCAAAATAAGTGATACACTAAGAATATTACACAAACCAAGACAATTATTAATTGGTCTTAAATTTAGTAAAAACTCACTTAAATTGGCATAATTATCCTTCTAAAAATTTTTATAAACAATTAATTAATAAATATTCTCTCCCTTCCCAACTTTTCAAGACCACTTAAAACTTCAACCACTTTAATTAACACTAAGGGGTGTATATGGAAAAAAGAGTACAAATTGCATTCATTTTGTAATTGCTTTACTTATTCTGAAAAATTGCAAAAGTTAAAATGTGTCACTTATTTTGAATGGGAGGAAGTATATTATAAGCATAAGAAGGCCCCTGCAAAACATTTCTAGTTTGAATTTAAGGTCAATGAAATATGGTAGAACAATCTGAAACCATCATTCCCTGTCTTGGCATTCAATGATGAGGACTTTGCAGCAAAAGATTTACCTCATTACTCTCTTAAACTCAATCATTGGGATGGTTTTTTCATTCGAAATCCTAAAAAAATTTACAGAATCCATGGATGACTTCGCAAGACTTGTTGATGCAACCTTGATTAAGTTTTGTCTTTTGTGACACGAAGTTAAACATACTGAAATTTGAGCTATGTATTGGTATTCACAACAATTTTGAGTATTGGTCTAGTCTTGTTGATAAATGGATTGGTCTACTGTTAGAAAATCAAGTTAAAGACTTGAATTTAGCATTTTTGTTATTCAAGAAAGGATTGTACCCTTTGCCTGAGACCGCCTATTTTGCAAAATCTATCACTTCTCTCGCTCTACGTCATTGTAAGCTAGATCATCCCAACAATATTGAAGCTGCTTTCGGGTTTCAATTTCTTAAAACGTTAACACTTATGGAAGTAAGCTTAGACGAATTGATGATCCATAAGCTCACTAGTAATTCCTCTTTGCTTGATTATATTGCCTTTATGGAATTGTATGGGTTTTGAACATTAATGTCATATTCCTAAACATGAGAGACTCAGGGCTTTGCTTAATGGTTTCAACATGGCAACCTCAAAGCTTGTTAAAAGCATAAGGTTTGAAGCTCCAAATCTTAAAAGAGTTGCACCATTGATTGTTACATAATAGAATGACCATTATTGAGTATAGGTAGTTTGTTCAACTGCCAACATATGGGAAGATTAAGGTTGCATGGTAACTTGATTAATGACGAAGTTCTTCGGGACATGTTCTCCAAAACATTCCCTTCCCTCGAGGAATTCAAGGTGGAGTTATCCAACATCCTAAGGAGGAATCAACATCTCAAGTCTAAGACTAAACATGTTACTTGTGTTTGTTAATTTGCCTAACAAAGCTAGAGTTAAGGTTACATATATAGTAATCATTCATTTTAGTGATTCCTTAACTCTTTCTAATGTTTTATATGTTCCTAACTTTACATTTAATCTTATATCAGCAGGTAAATTGGCTTTTGATTTGTATTGTTGTATTATTGTCTTATCTTCTCATTGTCTCTCATTCAGGGTATTCGACCATGAAAGATGATTGGGGTTGCTGAGCTATCTCAAGGACTTTACAAGCTGAATTCCAAAGATATTACATGTTTCTTTTACTAATACAACTTTACCCTTTTCGAATTGCTTGTAATAAAGATGACTTTCTGTTTTGGCATAATAGATTAGGCCATCCGTCCTTTGTGAGATTGAAGATGTTAGTTCCTTCTGTGTCTTATATTGAGACTTGTTATGTTTGCCATATGTCTAAATCTAAAGGAATGCATCAGATCTCTTGTGTGAAGACTCCTCAGTAAAATAGTGTGGTTGAGAGGAAGCACCGACATATTCTTAATGTTGCAAGAGCACTGAGATTTCAAGCTCAATTACCAATTTCCTTTCGGGGTGAGTGTGTTATTCATGCAGTTTACTTGATAAACAAAATTCCAACTTAATCAGTTCTTAATAATATTTCTCCTGTGAAGTTTCACACTCAACTCCACCTATTTTAGATCATATCAAGGTTTTTGGTTGTTTAGTTTTTGCTTCCAATCATTCAAATGTCAAAAATAAGTTTGATTCTAGGACCATCAAGGCTGTTTTTCTTGGTTTTTCATCAGGAATTAAAGGTCACAAATTATATGATCTTCAATCTCATAAGTTTTTTAATTCTCGTGATGTAGTCTTTTAGTCAAAATGCAGAAAATTCAGTTTTACCTTTTTTTTGGCAAATACCAATCCTATTGTCGATATTGAAGTTTCTGGTCCAAATAATGCTATACAACAGCATTTTACAACTCCAAAAAAGTATTTCCAACCTTCCAATTCATCTAAATGCAGAGGTTGGTCAGAAACAAAGACTTTTTTTTTTCTTGAATACTAGTTTGAACATTATAATAGTTGCATATTTATGATGGAGGTTCTTATAAACTATTTATGTATTATCTCCACAGATATGTGCCACCTCTTCCTCTAGATGAACCCGACCCAAACGAACTCCACCCACATCATGCTCCAGAGCCACAGCCACAGCTAGACCTAGATGATGGATTCGAGGTGGGATGTGGTGATCCGGTCAGGGGATGCTTGGGCAACTGCTGCCCTTGCTACTAGCGAGGAGTCTACCGTGAAACTTCTGACGCCTACGCATGCCCTTGCATGCAAGTCTGCTAGAACATGTTCGGAAATTGTGTCGTAGTTGCTGCTTATAGAATGCAGCATGGGCATACCGTGGAGAATGGGCATGTCTAGTATGCAACTACTAAATTGAAAGCAAGAGAACACTAGTCGGCTACGAATTTGGTGATTGTTTCCTTCATACTTGGACTGTTTCTTATGGTCACATTGGTATTGTCCACTGCTTTGGGGCTTTGATTAACAATGTAATTGCAAAACTCAAAAACCTAAAATCTATGTTTTCATCTCTCTCTTTTAATGGTAGTACATTCTTTATTTTCTTATTTATTTTCTCATGTAATTTCTTATTTATTTAAGATTTTCTTCTAAGTAACCTTTTTTAATGATTCTTGAGTCGATTTCATAGCACTAAGTTTGAAATTTTCAATGGTTTTTACGGATTACTCATATCTGTTTAGTATTAAAAGTTTTAAAGTGTAGAAGTGATACCTTGAAGCTGGAAAACTGAACCAGAAATTGCAGTATTACTTGTGACGATTTTCCAACTTTGGGTTTTCATAAAATGAGTTTTATTACCTCTTTTTGATCGAAATGAAATCTATCATCTATCATTTCCTATAAAAGGAATGTTGCGGCATGATTTAAAGCCACCCACGGCTTCCTTTGCTTGACAAGTGGGGTTCCATCTAGTTCAAAAATTTTTTTAAAAAAAAAATCTACCCATTTGAAAGAAAACTACCCATTTGAAAAGAAAACCACCCCCACATAAACATAAATCTATAAGAAACTACCACTAACTTTTCAAAAAGAAAAACTACCAACCATTGACTATATACAAATTTGATTCTAACAAAATATATGTGATAGTTTTAATTTAAAAAATCATAAAAAATAAGTAATTATATATTACAAGTAATTACATTCATGGAGTGAATGCGGCAAAGTCTAGTTGAAAGTATAATTTTTTTAATAAATTAATGGCTTAAATACCAAAGTGCACTGCAAACTATTAATGAATGGACAATTTGCACCATAAACTTTAATTTTGGACAATTTGCACCCTAAACTATAATTTACAGATAATATGCACCCAATTTGACAGAAAGATTGACGACACCATTTAAAACTTATGTTTTCCTTGAACAATTTGCACCCCAATTAAATGGCTCTGCCAATCATTCCACCGATTTTGTACCGCCAATGCATACCGCCTGCTATGTAATGCCAACTCAGCTATTTAATTTGACAATATTGAGTGTTGATTTTTCAATTTTCATCCCAAATCAATTTTAAAAAACAATGCCATGTCACATCGTTAGTGAGAGGTAACGGCATGTGCGTTTCACAACCAGAACACTGTCTAATTTAGGCTCAAATTGGTTGATTTCGATAACATTTAGACTCAATTTGATGCATTTCAAAGCGTTTAGACTCAAATTGAGCAAGTTCGGAAAGGTTTAAACCCAAATTGGACATTTGACCTATAGGCCTAGACTTTGATACTATTGCCTTAAAAGCACTATTCAATAGAGTAACTACAAAACAGAAAATAATAAAGTGAATTTAAATAATTGTTTGGCCTAAGGTGTCTTGTTGTGCGTAATCAGTAATTGCTCCTACCTTAAATGTCCAAATGCAATCAATGCATGGCCTTCCTCTGCATTATAAAGAGTCAATTCCTCTGCTGTTCCTCTGTACTCGTTCTATTTTATTTTATAAACCATCTATATGGCTCTGAAGATGCAAAACTTGATTATTGTCTTAACTTTTGCTTTGGCTTTCTTCTTTAGCCAATTGATCATGTTTGCAGCGGCTAAGGATTCCGACACAGACTTGGGACAAGAGATGTGTAACAGAACCAGCAACAGCAGTTTGTGTTTAGATTTGATCAAGTATGATCCTCGCAGAAATACGACATCGGATTACAGAGGATTTCTTACCATAATCCTAGAGCGGGCTCTTCCCATTACAAACACTACAATGCATCTGACTATGCATTTTTACAAGAGTGCTACAGAAAGAGTTGCCAAGCAGTGCCTGGGTATCTGCGTTGATTTATATGACTTGGCCATTGGTGAAATTCAATTTGCAATCAAGATGGTACACTTCAAAACTAGAACAGGTTATGATCTTATGAAATGGGCATTAGGAGCAGTTGGTCAACGAATGTTAGATTGCGAGGCTGCTTTCAAACAAGACCCGCCTCGTCCCTCCCAATTAACAGACGGAAATAATTATCATTATCGAACTTTTTATGTTGCCGCGCAGATTCTCAATCTCATTCAATGTAATCAAACTCAGCCTTGTTGAAACTTCTATACAATGTAATCAAATTTCAATGATGAAATAAAACAATCATTATTAATTAATCATCTTTTTTTATTTTTTATTTTTTATTTTTTTTTGCTTTCAAACTTAAAAAGCCAACCCACAGTTCGTTATTGGATTGAGCTGAGGGCCGAAAGCTTTGTTTGACTCAAGTTGGGTCACCCAACTTTGTGATTCAAATATTGGGTCATAAGCCCATAGCGTATCGGTTCAAGGCTTCTTCTTCAAGCACACATAAAAATTTCAACAGTTACTTATTCACAAAGTAGGCATTTCCACGCAAGTCCTTTGTTAATGACCACTGCACTGTCATGAATGGAAAAAATGCAAGTTCAAAAGAGCAGATTTGCAAAGATGTTTATAAGTTCCACTTTCAAATTTACTTCTAAAAACCAATATGAATGCCTGAATATTCATCAGCAAACATCGGTTTGCATAATATATCCCTCCTGTATTGCAATGCTAGAGACATGTATATTCATTCTATTAAAAATGGTAAAAGGAACCCCAAGCATACGCATCTATGACAAACTATAAGCACTAGAAGGGGATAGTAAGCAAATTCTCTGAATCATCTATCGGAGGAGCTTCTTTATCCCAGGAAAAGAAGGTAGAATTGCGACAAGTGCATCACCATATGCTACGGGATCTGTCATGTCAAGTGAAAGATGTAAGAATAAAGCACCAGATGAAACTGCAAATACCACAAATTGAGAAATGCGGAAAAAGATGACAAGACATACCGCCGTCCTGTTTTAGAAATTTGATGACCTCCCCAGATACATGAGACTGGTAAAAGGAATTTATCAGGATTAGAAAATAATATATACAGATTGTTTGAGTATAGGAACATGCTTAAAGAGAAGCATGTAGCAAGATTAACAGGGTGAAATTCTCAATTTTACCAGTGAAAATACAACAACACATATAAGTTCCATTAGGTCAACATACCTCAACTGGAATTTCACCACCTAGTTGTTCAATGTAGCAAAGCGTTTTACCCTCCTTCACCATTTGATTCTGTTGCATAACCGAAAAATGTTATCAGAAGGGATTGATCCATTTGTTACAAAAAACAAACCAGAATTTCTTAACAGAAAGTCTTAATATATGGACACAAAAACAGTAATTGAAACTACAAGGGAACCAATGGAATACACTAGAAATGGCGTCAAAATGGTTTCATGCACGTTGTATGTTGAAATCACACTTTGAGAGTAAAGGAAGAAACAGTAAGACCATCTTGAATGACACGGCTTAGTAATAATGTGATCAAAGCAATCTCTTATTTTGGCCCACAAAATAAACTAGTACTCCTACCACAATACACTAAAGTAGTACCTCTTCACACAGTGGTGGAAGAATTTGCTCCTTTATGGTTCGAGATCTCTTAAAGGTTCCTACCTGCACACTTTATCATATTAGAGCTATGAGTTTAAAGAAAGAAAAGCATATAAATTTCAGGTTCTCACCAGTGGAGACTTAAGTATCGCCAAGCCTTCATCTGCAGCTCTATCAAGAAATGATCGGATACTCCCAGAAGAAGACAGTGGTTTGGTGATAGCTAAAGTAGGTGCAGAAACAGACCCATTTGAGTCAGCTGCTTCAACAGTT
The DNA here is from genome assembly GCA_001974805.1 of Corchorus capsularis. Lineage (NCBI taxonomy): Eukaryota > Viridiplantae > Streptophyta > Magnoliopsida > Malvales > Malvaceae > Corchorus > Corchorus capsularis. The sequence goes on from AWWV01014996.1 coordinate 70,355, forward strand.
TTATTGGTGCTGACACTGACAGGAGGACTTCGGATGAGAGGTAGAGGTGGAGGTGGAGGTTCACTTTTCCCAGCTAAGTTCCTTGCCACATATAGCCGAAATCCACCAAGCTAACAAATGGAGGTAAGGCAGAAAGCTTTGAAATTTAGATAATAAAGAAATCATAATATCCGCAATCCCTTTGTGTAGAAAATGCAAAATAGCAAAACCAATTGAAGTTATCAAGCAATTTACAGTGCACAAATACAAGCAAACTTACTTTTAGTTCAAACTCTGCAATTGAAGTTGTATCACATATATCTCTGACAAGAGATTCCACCTGCAGTCAGAAATTATAAATAACAAACTTCTAAAAGAATAAGGTAAAAGTATAATTTCTACACAAATTACTGAAAGAGGTCCTACGCAGGCAAAATAACATATTTGTTCACAACTAAATTATGAGTAAATAAAATGCAAGACACATCAATTTGCTCCATTTTCTCCAATTCCCAACTACAGTTTCTCACATGTCACAGCTGTTTAAACTTGGTTGAAACAGCTAAGCAGGAATTAGTTCAACTAACCAGGAAACTTCAAAGATCTACCAGTCAAAATTATATATCTTGAAATGAAGGGGAAAAATAACAACAATAGATTTTTTGAACTATGTGCTTGCATCAATGATTTACAAAAACTAATATGAACTCACCCCAGATGAATTCGGAATAAGCTCGCTAGTCAAACCAGATGATTTAGTCTCTTCAGAATCATCTTCTAAATTTGTAGTAGCTGCAATTTAGAAATCAAAGGATGTAGATATAAGCTTAGCATTGATAGAAACAAATAAGATTCTAACCCTAATCTTCAACATTATATAATAACAAAAAGAAAGCATGATATTTCATATAAAGATATTAAGTTTATAAGACTAACAAAAATCCCAAAATATTCAAATGCACAGACTTTAATCAGTGGGACATTTCCGTTCCAAGTTTGATATTTTTTACTCAGAGTCAGAGTTAAGCCAACAAATAAAGTGACAAATGAGCATCCACGATCTTGAACAAGATTTATTCTACCAATAAGTAACATCTGCATCAACTTAATTGAAATTGGATTGAGCAGTTGAGAGGTAAATGGATAGCACGATATCATCATGAGAACATTACAAGAACAACAAGCTTCACAAGTTACAAGAGTTCTTTCTTTCCCCCAGTTCCCCACAGTGTTTTTTATCCCCAAATCCTCATAGCATAGTGGCAGTCGAGAGATTTATAATGTCCATAATAAATAGAGGCTGATTTCAAATTGCAGAGACACTGAAGACTGATCTCGATAACAAGTTTGAATGGACGATTGAACCAGAAGATGGTTTACACCTAAAATATTATCAACTTGAGCCATAGCACTGTCATTTCATCTCAAACATAAATAAACTAGAAACTACTTTCTAAACCCTAGATACCAAAGATTTTAAGGGAAGATTAGTCTGTAAAGCAATCCAAGAGTAAAATTCTGCTAATCTGAAGCAAGAAGAAGAGTAGAGAATGTGTCTTCATGAGACTGCAATAATGTGAATTTATTCCTTTAGCAATCAGAATAGTTGTTATCATGGGCACTGAACACAATAGTTCATTCTCTCAACTCTCTATATCACACTACACTATAGCAGAATGCATAAACTAGATCAAGGAAATAGAATTACATTTATTCCTTGAAATAAATATGTAATAAGTGAGCTTCAGTAGATAATTGACTGGGAATAATAAAAACTAAAAGTGAGAGTTGTATCAGCTAAAAGTACTTACTTTGGGTTTCCAAAGTTGGAGCACAACATATGCTGAATGCCTTTTCTGAGTGTCTAACCAGGGCAGTATACTGTAAGGGTCTTTGCCTTATCCATATTCTTACACTATTTGGTTTTAAATTATCAACTCTTTCTTTCCCAAAACTCAACTTCGGGACTTTAATATGTGGAGCTCCTAAGCTACCTGAAATAAGGGAGAGTTAAGACATGACTACAGCACATTATCTGAAAGACACAATGGCATTCCGTAATTAATGATAAAATGATCAGAGCAGTCATTCCAGATTAATAATGAACCCATAACAACTAGAATTTTAAGAACACAAAAGCACAAAGATTAATATTTAACAATTAGAAAAAGAACAGGAGAAATACAAGGATCAAAGCCTCGTGTATATTTTCAAATTCTCAACCACAATAAGCAATATATGACATGTTATTTCCCAAAGTATTAAAATGACATGACGATGATGAACAAACTATAAAGCATCTATCATATACACGGCATTTTGAAGGTCTGAACAATGGATTATATATCAATGCAAAGAAGGCAATCCATCAGTTTCAAAGATGATATTACACACAAAACATTAATGCATTTTGTAATATAAGTATAGATATAAATACGAAATACTACGGCCAATTTCATAGTTTTATCTGTCAATATGTGGTGGTGGAATAGAAACTACTGAACCTGTTGGGTTCTCCCTGCCTGCATTGTGCATGTCCGATTCAAAGTTAAAGAGTAAAAATAGACAGGTTTCTTCACTGCCTATGGCTATGAATGGATTGTTATTGCTTGGAACAATAGAATATGCTAATTCAGGTTTTAAAAACTGCATGCATAACAAAATTTATGTGCGCAGAACCCACCAAAAAAAGACACGAAAGGGTTTTGAAATTAGAAGCTTTACATTTACCCCCAAAGTTCAGACAACAGAATATGGTGATGACCTTTTTTCTCTACAATAAGAAATTAATTACCGTTTTGACATTTGAGTTTACAATATTAGGAAAAGGAAAAGATAAAATCATACTGAATTTAGGAAGAAATAAGTATATTTAATTTAATGTTATCTAACAGGTATTACAGAATGCAAGCAAGAACATACTAGATTATATAGCAGAAAGAGTCACAAGTGAAATCGTTTTTTAGAAATGTTTAGGTCTTGGCTATACCAAAAAGGAGGCAAACACTGTTCCATTCAAAACATATTTTGTAAACAAAATCTGACAGAATGTACCAACTATGATGTAAGTCTCTTGCTTACTAAATTTTGGGTTTTTAACCCTCTACATAGTGTCTAGAATAAGTAGCAGCCAAGAATTCCCATATCCATACTAAACCAGAGCCAAACTGAAGAACTTTGAAATCAGAGCCAAGGTCAGGAATTTTGAAACTAATATGCATGCTAACATAAAAAAATCAAATTCAGATGATGATCAACATTCAATTCTGGAAAAATAAGGAAACGACAATGAGAGCACAAAACACTAGAAATCCACAGGTTTACCACAATGTTTATGCATGTAAGGAACAAAACACAATTCCCAGAAATCCCAGCCTCTCAATAAAACAAAATACCCCTTCCCCTGTATGCAAAAGCTAATTGAAGAACCAAGCCAGAAAACAAAGTAAAAAATTTAAACATATCAACACATTCAAACTTCAAAAAAAAACAAAAAAAAAAAAAACAAAACCCAATTTTATTCTTAATCTACCTAACCAAAAAAATCACAGAGAAAGATAGAATTAGGAAGTGAGATACTCACATGAAGCCATGGGAAAGCAATGAACTTTGTCTTGTTAAAGGGTCCAAAAAGGAGCTTTGAGAAATATGGAAAAATACCCAACAAGAAAGAGCGAAAGAGAAAGAGAAAGCAATGAGAAGACGTGTGGGTGATTAAGAAATGGGTTTGCCAAACTCAAACGTTAAACCCCATGAAGTTAGTTTGAGCAGCACGTTTTTAGTGAAACAAAGACCAGTAGAACCAGAGACACCCGTTACCAGAGACCACCTTGGCCATACCACTTAGCCAGAAGAAGTGAATAAGGCCAATTACTTAATTATACAGCTGGAATTTCTTTTTTGTTTCTTTTGTCCACATTAATCTAGAAGCAAATTGTTTACTATTTTTTTAAAATTATATATTCCAATAAAATTTTGATGAAAATTACAGCAATTAATCCCATTAATAATTACTATTAAAATTAACTACGGCAAAAAAAAATCCCATTAATTACTATAAAAATTAACCTTTTTTCCCATGTTGAAATAATGCTAATTTTCTTCTTGTACTATTACTGTTTCAAAGAGATTTTGTTTCAAACAAATTTTATTTCTACCCATGTTTTTTTTTTCACAAGTTTATTTATGATAAGATTTTTGAGAAAGGGCAAAATCCTTCTATTAGTCACAATAATACATGATACATGATGGCTTGGACTGCATTTATAATTTATTCCAAAAATTCCCCATCGTGCCACGAGAATAGAAGGGAAAGTCACCCTATGTTCGTTCTTTTTTTTCTCAAGTCGGAGTAAAATTAGTAATTTCATTTTCTCTGACTTCAATAAACAAATGAAAAGGAAATACTCTAATATATATAAACCAAATTTAAAAAGCTTTTAATAATTTGAACTTGAAGTTTTGACCTAATGATTAATAATTAAGACCTTGAAAGTTCATCCGGATGGCAATGATTCGAATCCTTGATATTCCTTTCCAATCTCCTTTAATCGTAATGTCCGGATGTACCAAAAATAATTTAAAAAAAAAGCTTTTAATAATAATATATAAGAGTCTTTTTCATTGAATGTCGGTCGGATAATATATATTCGAGGCGGAATGTTTATTGTTTACCTAACTTACCTTCCTTGTATGGAGGTCGGTCGGAGAGTCCAACATAATACACCTGTGACGTTGTTTTTTGGGCCTTTTCTCCTTGGATCATCTGAGAGTTGAGAGTTTTTGGGCTTTATTCAAGGCCCATATAGTCCCAATATAACTTTCTAGCTCTTGCTTCTACGTTCTACCTAAACAAAACCAATTTATAGAAACCTATGTCCAAATTAATTATGAATCTTCTAAATGTCTCTAATTATAATTTACTGGAAATTTAGCAATCTTATAGCTTGTGGAACCTCCATTTTTGTGATATAATTGTCTATGTAAAATGACTATATTTTTAAGTGTTAAATTTTGGGTTTCTTTTAATTAGTATTTATCTTCTTTTTATAACCAATCTTAACAATAACTTCAATGGGGAATTACATTACCATATCATATATTCTTGTTTGAGTGTTTCTTTAAAACCTATTTCTCAAGGGTCTGAAAATTAAGGCGCTTTGCCTACAATTTCATATATGTTAAAGCGCTATACTTAATTCTAGTAACTAATATAATTAAAACCTTGGCAACCTCAAGTAAATGGTGTAGAACACCATAACTATATATCATACTAAAAATATTAGTAACATTTTTGTATCTTTATTCTTATACCAAAACTATATATATTGATATCCTTTTCTTGGGATAAAGTAAAATAGAGCGCAAGTTGTTGGCCTAGTGGCCAGGCTGCTGCTCACCCAAACTTCTGACAGGGTTTCGAACCCCTGCCTTGTGTTGTCCCTAAGTCTTAACCTTGTAAATGTTACTACTCAACAATAAGTATTAAAAAAAAAGGTAAAGTAGGTATTAAAAGTGATGTAGGTGTAGTACACCTAATGCAAAGCAACTAGGAGAACATCATGGGCCCAAACACAAGCTTGTAAAATTATCTTATAAACAAACTATATAGTCAAAATGGGACACTTCATTAATAAAATCAATAAGATAAACATATTAAAGATAGGTGGAAAAGGAAGACAAGAATCTTCATTTGCTTAAAGCATTACATAGTATATAGTAGTATATAGTACTAGTGTAGATTGTGTAGTGTTTTGAAAGAGATGTGTGTTATTAATGAATAGATATTGTTGCTTTTGAATTGCAAGACATGTAAACTTTCTGAGATACAATAGGTCAATAAAGGGAATCCAATGTGTTTTTATGTTTTGAATATACTTATATAGCTTTTGCATGAGATAAGTTGATATTGATAATAACTTCCCCATACCTAATTGGATTAAAAGAAACTCCTTTTATGCTA
>AWWV01014997.1:0-34267 GCA_001974805.1 Corchorus capsularis
TATTATATATATATATATATATATATATATATATATATATATATATTACTACTACTACTTAAGTATGTGTACAAGTGACAAATGTCATGACACATGAGATGTCAATAATTGTGTGATCTGTCATAGTGTTAGACTCTAGTGATTAATATATTGACAATCTAAACTGACATTTATATATGTACATCATCTTTGTTCTAATTTGGTGAAGGATTCAATTGCCCTTATCAATAAGGGTTAGGTTAAAGAGATTTGTCATATATATTTATCGGTTTGATATCCAAATTAGCTCCTTAACTATTCATTTTGGGACAAATTGACCCCTTAACTCTTTTTTGGGATAAATCGACCCCTTAACTTTTAAAAACGAGACAAATTAGCCCTTTTTTGACTGAGCGTTTAACGTCCGGAAGGTGAGGGCGCGTTTGACTTCCGATTAAGGCGATTCTAACGATGTTTGAAAGATCTCGACGAGAAGAATATGATGGTCAGGGAGGTGAGAAAACTAAGCAATCGAAAAATTTCAGATCTCGAGTCAAATTTAAAACTTTGACTGGAAAGTGCAGTCTTATTCGGAGTCGGAACGGACTGAATTTCTAATATGTCACTCTCGGAGGGATGTCAGATCTAGTCGTTGCGAAGGTGAGAAACGATAATAAAGAAAATAAGCAATGTCGGTCTACTGGCATCGAAATGGCCTAAATTTATGATATGTCATTCTCTAAGGGATGTCGGTCTTATTCGCCTCATTTTCTTTGTTATTTTTTCTCACCTCCACAATCAGTAGATTTAGCACCCTTAAAATAGTGACATATCGGAAATTTAGCCCGTTCCAACGCCGAATAATACCGCACCTTCTAGTCAAACTTTTAAATTTGACTCGATATCTGAAAGTTTTCGATTGTTTTTTTTTTCTCACCTCCCTGACCATCCGATTCTTCTTGTCGAGATCTTTCAAATGCCGCTAGAATTGCCTTAATCGGAATTCGGACGCGCCCTCACCTTCTTGACGTTAAACGCTTTGTCAGAAAAGGGCTAATTTGTCTCATTTTTAAAAGTTAAGGGGCCAATTTATCCCAAAAAAAAGTTAAGAGGCCAATTTATCCAAAAATAGATAGTTAAGGGGCTAATTTGGGTATTAAACCTTTACCTGCAGATTTTCTAATTAGTTTGACGCAGAATTTTCCTTTGGATGTAACATTTTTGGTTTAGTCTCCTTGTGGATTAATCCCGTTGTTAGAAGAGATATGTCAGGGAATTTAAACGAAGGACTTTAGCGATTTGCATTGTGTTATGTATCTGGAAAAAAAAATGTCACTTGAAATGACAAGATAAACCTTTAAACGTGATATTATATATAGTATCTAATTTGGTAAAGATTAGTACACAAATTTCAGGACAATTGAGATTTGCTAGCTCATTTAATGAATTAATTATAAAAACGTAAACCAATTTCACATCAAATCGGGTCAAATAATTGAGGTAAAGGGGGGTAGGAACGAGTAATATTTTTCTTTTTGAAAAGTATCTAACCTTTTATAAAAGAAATGGGAAATTTAAATGCCATAAACTCTTTCATTTTCCCTCACATTTTAAGCACATAATAAGAATCATCATGCAAAGAGGCTATAGTGTAGTCAAACACTCAAACTCAAAGGAGGGGAAGATCTTGGTGACCAGATTGATGTAGGGCTGGGGCATGGCATATGCAGCAGCCCAACAAAATCAGGATCCCACATAAAGCAAACAGGAGATTCTGCTACCCTATAACCACAACATAAATAGCTAATCCAAAAATTTCTGTTCAATCTTATGAACCTTACAAAAGCCTCTTTGACCATTGTCCATATGGGACCCTTCCTTCCTAGTGCTGTAATCTTTGCACAATTAGCAATTTCATGAGTCCCCTCTCTCAATCTAAAACAAAAATGTGTCAAAAACAGAAAAGAATTTAAAAAAGGAATTGAAGCCCATGTGGCTGATTTTCATTTGAGAGTCAAGCATTTTGCTTGCCATGTAATGAATATTCTGAACATAAAAACCTAGGCAGGGCCACATCTTATCTCAATTATTTTGGTCTTGTCTCTATCATTTTATACTTTGGAGATCAACTATGAACTATGGCAGTCAAATATGTATAGGAATATTATGAGTAAAATTGTTGTTGCTTTATTACATATTTGAATATTCTCCTTTTTGTACTTAATCTCCAATCAAGTAAAGGTAAATTCCCCCCATTTAATTTTTCATCAACCCAAATCATTGTTTTCTTAACGTGCACTTTGTGGGACCATTTTTATCTTGATCTTACTGAATTCATTGAAGCTAAACCCTAATATCTATACATATCTATGATCAATCGATCAGGCAACCATCCTGATATTAGTGCATCCTAAATAATTACCCACATCGTATATTCTCATAATTCAGTGAAAGGTAAAGTAGTCACAATTCAATTCACATGATTATCAGAGGGTTTGGTATATGGAGTGAACTTATGTGTAAAATTAAATTAGAAGTGTTTGGTGTAGGCAAATATTATATTCTCAAAGATACAAATCATCCTTACTTTGGTTTTTTGGGTGTGCATATATATATTGGCCAAATATCGTTAACTCAATTATTATATATATAGTGATTTTAAAAAATTATTATATATATAGTACAACGGTAGAACCTTATTTCTTTTAGCACATAAAATGATTAGGCTACACAATTCCTTTATCATATACCCTACTCATACTACTATCTCTACGATAAAATCTTATAAGATGCTAAAACCATTAAATGCAAAAGATAATTAAATAGCCATTGTTTTAGAGATAAGCAAAGGAATATTAATATTTACAATTAAAATGTATTTTACAAATAAAGAAACTAAGTTGCATGATGAGGGTTTTCCAAATTGTCACACCACACATCTCCTTTTCCTTTCATTAATGGTAAAAAGATTAGAAAAGGAAAGCATATAAATGGAATCGTGCACATTTTTCATTATTATCTCAAAATATATTTTGAGAGACAAATAGACAAAGAAATATTTATAGGGAGAGACCGAGAGAGCAATAAATAAGAAAAGAAAAAGAAAAAAGAAAGGCAAACCAAAAAGAGGGAAAAAGGAAGAGCAAAATGGTGAGTTTCAATAAAGATAGGTTTGAAGCTGATGATGGAATAACAAGTCCTTCGAGGTTTTCATTTTGACCATCTTTTCTTTTTTCTTTCTTTCTTTTCTGCGGCTGCTTTGCTTAGTTATTACTATTCCATTTTTTTTTTTTGCTCAATCTCCCAAAACCCACTTTTGTTCTCTCTTCAAAAAACAAAAAAGCAAAAAATAAAAACACATGAAGGGGAGAATAAGATCTGGCCTCCATTCTCTTGGAAGACGGTAAAGGGTAGAAGAGAGCAAACTGTAAAGAAGAGCAAAGAGAAGTGGGCTGATTCGATTCTCTCTTGGGAATCGTTTCCATGCATGACCACGACCAACTTATTATTCCTCTTAATTCCCCTTTACTATAATTTGTCCCTCACCCTTCTTTTTTTTCATCACTCTCAAACACACCTCTATAGCTAATAATCACACACATGGCTTCCCACGTATGGCAAGTTTGGAGGTGTGGTTCATAAGAGATTTCACGTCAAAGTAACTGATCAATGGATCACCTGACGTTCTTTTCCTTTACGAGATTCTCAAATAATCAAATTTGTTTTCCATTTACTGCACAATACTTATTACAATCAGATATTTTTCTCTAAACCTAATGGTCTAATGAGAATTCAATCGAGAAACTAATAAAATAATACCTTACCTAGTTAAAATACATACTTACGATGAAAGGGTTTAATACTCAATGGTTACATATTACTAGAATTGAGAGATTTTATCTCCCAAGTCTCGAATATGAATCCTAATAATAAGAAGGATTGAGAGAAGTTTATAGCATAAGATTACAATTATTAATGTGCGCCCTATCTATACTTTAATTACGATATGCAAACAAAGACAAAAAAATGGTCTCGGGCCCGGGGCTTTACTTGCTTTTAAGAATTCCATAAGGTAAACATCTAGTCAATCCTTGAGTCCATGAATATTTTCATGACAATGACAATATATTGTTAATTACAATTGCTCATGCTTTAAAAAAATGCTAGCTATCAAAGTTGTTACTTTCTCTCATCCTTTTCCCCCATAATGCAGCTGGTCGTCTTGAACACTTTCTCTTAAGCAAGCAAGGCAAAACTAGTCGTGAAAAATGAAGCTTTTGGTAGTTAAGTGCCGACATCGTTGACCTGTTTTAAGATCATGATCATGAACATGCATGCCACACTAAAATTAATCTGGAAAAGGAAGATAGATTCAAATGCAAACAATTAGCCTTAGGGAAGGGACCGGCCAGATGAGAAAAGAGAGAACCATTTTAAGTATAATTAGTAGTCAAGTAAACCGAAAAGCTAAAGCGGTTTACTAATTAAAACTCCCTTTTAGTACCTATAGCTACATGCATGTTGATTCAATATATTCTTTTCTTTAATGATCTTACTTTGATGTTATGCTGTTAAGGGTTTAGCCATATTTCGGCTACGATCCAAAGCCATGTTTGGTTCATCATCATTTTGCCACTAATGTGAGAGAGGGTGAGGACGAGGCGAGTAAGGTGATATTCCTTTAAATAATGATATGTTTAGATCTATCTTTTTTGTTCAACTTTTTCAAATTTTGTTCCACATCAACTCCAAATGAAAAAAAGTACTCTTCTAACACTTTTCTTTATTCACAAGACTTAAATCCAAGTTCACTTGTGATACAAGCTTTTGAATATTCATAACTACAAATTGAAGACAAGGATATGCAAATCAACATTCATGGTTAGACTTGGAAAAAACATTAATGTCAATTTGAAAGTGAATTTTCTATCTCAAAAATAGATATTTAAATTACCGCCATGTTATATAGAATCTCAAACCAAAGATATATTTGATTTTAGTTTTTGTAATGTATATGTTTTGTTTGAATAGGAACACAGAAAAATATTGGCATAAATACCACTTTGCACCCTTAAGTTTGTACGGACTGCCACTTTGGCCTCAACTTTTTTATTTTGACCAAAACGCACCCTAAAGTTTTATTTTTGTGTCACTTTGCACCCTCTGTCCGGTAGGACAAAACAAATCGATCGCGGCGTCCGACGTGGCATGCCACGTGGACAAAAAATAACACGTGGCATGTATCCTTTTGTGCACGTGGCATGCCACGTGCCATTTTTTGAAACATGTGGCATGCCACATGTCACTTTTTGATACACGTGGCGTGACATGTGTCACTTTTTGGTACATGTGGCACGACTTTTTGGTACATGTGGCGTGTCACATGTCAATTTTTGATACACGTGGCGTGCCACGTCGGACACCGTGATAGAATCGTTTGTCCTACCATGACGGAGGGTGCAAAGTGGCACAAAAATAAAACTTTAAGGTGCGTTTTGGTCAAAATAAAAAAGTTGGGGGCAAAGTGGCAGTTCGTACAAACTTAAGGGTACAAAATGTCATTTATGCCAAAAAAATATTCATGTTTATCACTAGAATTTTGTCATAAAACAATTTTTCATTTTCTCAAAAAAAAAAAAACATTTTTTCATAAAAGTGCGCGAATATCTTTAATGGTTTAATACCCAAATTAGCCCCTTAACTATCCATTTTGGGACAAATTGGCCCCTTAACTTTTAAAAACGAGACAAATTAGCCCTTTTCTAATGGACCATTTAATGTCCGGAAGGTGAGGGCACGTCCGACTTCCGATTAAGGCGACTCTAGCGGCGTTTGAAAGATCTCGACAAGAAGAATATGATGGTGAGGGAGGTGAGAAAACTAAGCAATCGAAAAATTTCAGATCTCGGGTCAAATTTAAAACTTTGACTAGAAAGTGCGGTCTTATTTGGAGTCGGAACGGGCTGAATTTCTAATATGTCATTCTCTGAGGGATACCAGATCTAGTTGTTGCGAAGGTGAGAAACGATAATAAAGAAAATAAGTGGTGCTGGTCTACTGGCGTCAAAACGGGCTAAATTTATGATATTTCACTCTCTAAGGGATGTCGGTCTTATTCGCCTCATTTTCTTTGTTATTTTTTCTCACCTCCACAATCAGTAGATCTAGCATCCTTCAAATAGTAACATATCAGAAATTCAGTCCGTTCCAACATCGAATAAGACCACACCTTCCAGTCAAAGTTTTAAATTTGACCCGAGATCTGAAATTTTTCGATTGTTTTTTTTTCTCACCTCCCTGACCATTCGATTCTTCTCGTCGAGAACTTTAAAATACTGCTAGAATCTTCTTAATAGGAAGTCGGACGCGCCCTCACCTTCCGAACATTAAATGGTCAGTCAGAAAAGGGTTAATTTGTCTCGTTTTTAAAAGTTAAGGGGTCAATTTGTCCCAAAAAAAAATTAAGGGACCAATTTGTCCTAAAATGAATAGTTAAGGGGCTAATTTGGGTATTAAGCCTATCTTTAATTATCTCATGAATGTACACATTAGAAAAAAATCTACTTAATCTCTTTTTCTTAAGTTGTTTTTTTAATATACCAACTTAACCTCAATTCTTACAGTACAAAGTAATGTACCAATCATACACAAATATGAAATAATATAGCCAACAGGGTATTCAATCTATATTTTAATATAAGTCAATTAGATTTAACAAAGGCTTATATAATTCAATAAAAACTAACAAAAATAATACAAAACCACCATTTCAAAATATATACTAATAATCACTAAAAAGATACCCTTTTCATCAAAAAAATAATAATAATAAATAAAGAAAGAAGATATTTCTCATAAATATCCGCCCTTCAGCATATGCATTATGAGTTAAAATTTTAATTTATTTATGTAATGTATGGATGAATAATGAACAGCATCCATTGATAATACAAGCTAAAGACCAAAGAGTACAGATCCATGATTAATAATTTACATTTAATCAAAATGAGCATATAATGGGGGGTGGCCTTTAATTAATTCAACCCCCTATAATTAACATAAATCCACAAATGAGCTGAAGGTACCCAAGGAAACATTACAAAATGGAAACAAAGATTATGCACACTAACAATGTTCCTTCAAGAAACCATCTCATCCCCAAACCATTCTAGATTCTCTGCAGGAATCTCCTTTCCAGAAATACCACAAACAATCACTCAAATGCTCTCTTTGCAATTATTATGCAAACGAACTTGTCTTGAACTTGGATGCCTTTGCATGAGTTCCTATGATGAACCCAAAAACACATTTAAACCTAGAGGGAATGGGCTCAAAATGAGTAGCTGAAAACATGCAACATTTTGAGATTAAATTTAGAAACATAACTCCATTTATCACCTATTTATAAACGATAATGCAAGTTCTTCATTCTTCTAAAAAAAGTGGAACATGCTTTCCCAAAGAGAATTTCATGTTGTTATCGGTGACACTATTTGGGATATATCCTAAACCTAATAGACATGTTGAAATGAAGTCTGAACCAGAAAACAGCATGCCAATCTCATGACAATCAAACTCTCTAAATGGCACCTGGTACCTATGCAATATAAAGAAATAAAATAAAAAGTGCATCTATAGTTACAACATACATGGAGAAGAGCTTTGGTATCATGACCGTTTTCTGCTTCGGCTCCCAGCTCCAGTATATGTTCTCAAATTGGAGGGCTCGGCTGAATTATGCGAGTCTCTCTGACCAGACATAGCACTGACTCGGGATCCATGAAATGAAGCATGATGAGGAGAACTAGGCCCACTCCCCTTGAAGGCTTCAGTCCCCAAAATCTTAGCTTCATTGGTCAGCATTGCTAACTGTTTTAACAGAAATTGTCAAGTCTCAGTTATAAAATTCAAATTAGAAAGAATCTGGTGGTTTTTTTTCCTCCAAAAAAGAAAAAAGAAAAGGAAAGAGAATAGCATTGATCTTGTCTGTATAAAGACCAATGATCTTGAAGAAATCATATGCCACCAAGCATGCGTTCTCCCAATAAGAAAAATCTAAAGCAATACTCCCATCCAAAATGCATAAATCAGAGAAGTAATCTGGAAATTTTTGACAAACTTGATAAATGGGCCAAGCAAGCATGGGAGAATTTCGACATGTATGACAGGTGGGCCTGTCTAAAAGTAAATGTAACTTTTATCTGAACTATGTCAAAATTAAGAGAACCTGCTATATCAAACAATTCAGTTTCATTCTGTACCCGTATTTCATTTTCTTTGAGTCGATCCTGAAGTGCATTGATGGCAGGACTTAAACTGCAATATTCAGAAAGAACATGAGTACAAACATAAAAGCCATCACAAATAATTGATAGAGGTCTGTATCTCCTAACCAATATTCAATTAACTTGCACATTGAGGCCTGATATGTTGAAGTGTGATGGATGAAAGAAAGAGGATGCACTTTCCCATCTCTGAATCAAATGAAGCAACTTAGAATTGGTAATAAATGACAAATTGAAGTAGGAAAACTTAAAATTGAATAGAGTACAAAACTTTCACTAATAAAACCTCATATTTTGCAAGATGGCTTGGTTATATGCTGCCCGCTCTTCTTCATACAGCACACGTTGCAAATCCGTAAATGACAATAACGGTGAGTCAAGATTAAGAAGAGAAGATGTTGGCAACACATAAAGAGGGATCTCTTTCCTAACATACTCCGCACCACTGTCAGCAAACATAAAACAATATGAGGATCTCAACAGGAGAGTTGCTTTGTAAACTCCAGATAAAGTAAGGCATGCTTGATTAGCTTATGAACATAAACCAGAAAAACATATACACATGTGTAGGCATATGTGAAACAACATGCATTTATGTGTGTGTGTATATACAAGCCAAATCATCTCCTCTCCTTCATTCTACAAATCCAAGAGATGCAAGTGACAATCCCAAAAAAGAATCAAGAGATCAAGTACATACTCATCTATACCTAATGTCCAAATTTGAGCGGTGCATGGCTTCTTGCATGCTTTCTGACATATCCATGGGGTCAATATCACCAACAGCAACAGCACTCTGTACGTTATTATCATTGGTATTATAGATTCCTCCTCTTTGCTCTCTCCCTAGATAGTTGGCATCAGCATTAGCAAAGAAACCTCCCATATCTGCAGCTCGCACCCCACCCTAGTCCAATTCCATTTGCCAAAACAATTGGAGGAAAAAGAATCATAAGGAAAAACGAGCATGTAATTGTATATGATTCAGAGCATAAAAGCATGAAAGAAATAATAGGTATAGAACAACATACTTAAGAGTGGTCACAGTGCCAACAGCTGTGTGGTCTGTTGGCATAGTACTTGACTCTTAATTCTAGTGCCCAAGGTTCCATCCCCGGCAACCCCAAGTACCAAAAAGCAAAGAACAGTCACCACTCTTATAACTAACGTCCTTTTAGGTACACACCTATTTTCACCACATTAGTACCAAATGAACAATAAACCCCATGTATTCCCCTAGAATACACACTCCAAAAGAAGCTAAAAACCTCAAATACATCTTAGACGCTAAACCCATTGACTGCATTCATAATGTTCTACTCCCTAGCAAACAGACAGATAAGACACCAAGACTCAATTCTTGAGCACCACATAGTTTTCAAGCAAAAAAATATAGTTATATTATACTCACACATAGGAGATACAAAATGACATTGGTTTATTGACATTATAGAGGAAATGATCTCGAATGCAGCATGATAATGCAAAGTAACAATAAATAAACAAGAACCACCTCCTTCAGGTCAAACTGAAATCAAGCACATCATAAAATCAAACATGTCCCGAGATAAATTTTAACTTCTAATCAAAATTGCACCTTGTTAGATCCTTGAGCCAATCTGGAATCACCAGTGTCTTGAAGTGGGCTACCTACTTTGCCATATCCCGATGCCATCGCCACGTTATCGGAAGAACTTAAAGATGAGTCAAGATCAATTACTGAATTTCTATTCACAGGAGTTATTGCAAGAGGAACTGATACATGACTCTGCTTCCCATCTGACGACTGAAAAGCAATGACTTGGATTCTTCCTACCTGAAATTATCACAATCTAATTTTGAGCTTCGCAGGGTCAACAAACACTTGTATAAAATTGTTTTGACTAATCTACGATCCATGAAGCACTAACCTTGTTTGTATCTTCACTAAAACAAGAAAATATCAGCCCAATAAATCCAGAATCTAGAAGTTGATACATTGCCTGAGTCCGAACATCTGCAGAAGGCAAGAGGGTGGAAGACACTTTGAGCAATTCATCAAAAATTACGCAATTACAGCTTTCTAATAAATAATAACTATTAGTAGCCTTCAGTTAGAATTTGGCATCCAGTGGATTAAAATTAAAAAATGGCCAACTAAAAGGGAGTGTGTTTCAATTTCAATATCTTTGGCAAATGAACCAATCACTCTTGTATTAAATGATTCAAGATACAAGATGTTAAAAAATTGGTGAAGCAAACAGTAAACTGTAGGATTTTGCAAAGGCAATGATTGAATTTGAAGTGAAAATTGCACTTAACCAGAAAGAAAATAGCACAAAAAGCTGAAGCACTTTAATAAATAATGATCCACAGAAGTATTCACATCACTGTCCTAGCTTATTTCAATACAGAGCTTTAAAGCAAACTAGCAAAAGCCAAAGCAATTTATAATTTACAAAAAGAAAACAAAGTTTTCAAAGCTTACCAACATGAGAAGGCAAAACCGTAATATGTGGATGTGAATGGTACCACCCAATCACTCTTGTTGTTCTGCCAGTTGACACTGTCATTCTGTGCCTTGAAGTTAATTTCACAACCAAAGTAACAATCTTGAACTTGTAACTATATAAGTCTTAACCAAAGCAATACTAGTTGACATTTTTATGCCAAAGGGCTTAACAGAACTTGAGGAGCAGTAAATTTAAGTTTGCAAATCAAAGGTCTTTTTCTTTTTTTGGATAAATAGTATTTTCTACTACTGTCAAAGCAACATACAAATAGCCAGCTAAAGCTAGCAACTGCAAAAATCATGCACTTTACAGCCTTCAGCAATTTCAAAGGCCTTTTGGTGAAAGCAGGCAAGCAGAAAAAATCATCATGCCCCATATTAAACATAGCACATTTATAACAACTAAAGCTTCAGATCATTAGGCATATAGTAACTTGATAACAGAAATAAATCATATTGCACATAACAAATAAACCACATTCTTTTTACAGTAAATTACCAAACTTAAATCAATGACAAGGAACCACACGAAGGCCAACAAAAGTTTCTACTGAACTAGTTTTATAGTGAGTTAACACCAAATAATTTTCAAAACAAAGATAGAATTGCACAAAGATTAAGGATATATCAGCTTGCGCAGATGCAGCTGCCAACTGTTCAGGATTTGTCTCAACTCGATCCTTCCGCCGATCGGACCGTGATTGCGGTGATGCCCCCCATATCAATGCAGTTACATTTCCATCTTTTGAATACTGAAATTTGCCATAAGGCAACAAAGAATCGTAAACAGAGTGATGAGATTAGAAAAAGAACAATATGAAAAACCATAACATCACAGCTCAATACCTAAACATGAAGAACTTCTCAACATCAATTTGAAGCTCCAACAGCAGCAAGATAACATTTTTAATTAACAAATATACAATAAGTGGAAACAGAAAGGACATACATTAATCGACTTGAACTTATTTCCATTACAAAGGAAATCAGAAGAAAACCAACACCAAAGGGCTGCTAAGAAACACCTAAAACTTGGAAGAACCCAGATAAAGTTGAACCAATGCAGGAAACTCCAAAACTAATAACTCTATATTTCTATTGAAGAGGAATGAAGTCGGACTTAAGAAGAACGATAGGTAAAGAAACAAAGGCAGAACACCAAAATCCCATTCCAGAAATCAAACAGGGAAAAAAATATGAACTTCAAAACATATAAAAGTAAATAAAAGCATAATATTCCAACTTCCATTCTACTCTCACTAAAAGCAGACGATTTTTTTTTAGAAATACTAAAGTAGAATTCAAATATAACCCACAGCACATAAATGAAAAAGGAAATGGAAGAATATAATCTAATTTCGATTAGAAGTCCAAAAACCCATTTCAGCTTTCAATTCAACGAACTTTAAAACAAATCCACATACTAACTTCAGCAACCATATACAAATTACATTACAAAATAACCCCATAGGCAACATCTAGAAGAAAAAATAACAAAAAAAAGCTTGGATTTTGAGGCATGCTTTTTATGTAAAAGTAACTTTAAAACAAAAAAAATACAAACCTCAATATCACCAAGAAGAAGACCCATGATCTCTTCAGTTTCAGTAGACAATGCATGCGTGAGACAAGTTAACCAAACATCTTCAGACATTTTCACACGTGTTAAAGACATTTGCTTTATTAATACAGTAAACCCCAGAAATGTGAAAAATTGATAAATAAATTTTCTCCCTTTTTCTTGTTTCTGTCGCTTTAAGAAAGAAATCTTAGGAAGATTTCACTTCTTCGAAAGATGATGTTTTCTGGGGCGATGGATCTTTGATTCTTGCAGGACAGGAAGTATATAGGAAGATCGAGTAGGGTCAATTGTAATTCATTTGTGTACATCAATGTAATCTAGACCGTTGATCTGAAGTTATAAAAATCCACTCCTCTAAATTCCTAGGAATTACAACCCATTACCCATTATTTTCGAAAATTAGCTAGGAGGTGGCAAATTTTTTTATTTTTACCAGTTTGGGAGCAGCTTAGTTGAAATATTAGCTCAAAATTTTTATACTAAAAATAGTAGCTATATTCAATTTAATATCTTGAAATTGATTTTTTAACATTAATATTTGAAAAGAAAAAGGCATTGAAATCCAATGACTTAAATGGAGATATATTTATAGCAACTCCAAATGTTCCAATACAAAATTGATTGTTAGTAATATAGAAGTGTGCTTTGGATACTAATGAATTAGAACATACTATTCTTGTCAAAAAAAAAAAGAATTAGAACATACTATAAGATTCAAAAAAATAATATAAGGGAATATTTTAATTCAATATATAAAATTATATATATGGATTTATTCAGATATTTTATATATGAAGGGAATTAGTTTTTGGTCTGTTTTAATGTAGAAGATGACTAAAAGCTTCAATTCGTGTAATTTGGGTACAAATCAAAGTATACCAACTTAGTTACTTACAAAATAGTGGTTAATTTTATTTAATAAAATAAAAAGGGACCTATTCAAATGAAACGAAATAGTTTACGGGTGATTTTGTTATTTAAGCCTAAAGAATTTCTTTTGTAAAATTTATACCCTTATTAATGCAAAGTCCAAACCTAATTAGAAATTACTGCAAATGGTCTTTAGAAAAAAAAATATATGAGATGATCTAATTTTCTCCATATCTAGGAAGGATAGTACTTTGAAAGAACTCTAGTAAATATTGCAACATATAGTCTTGGATTAAGATTTACTTTAAGTGGATGAATATATTGTTTAAATATCAAATTTATCTTTTACATAAATGTTTCAAAATTGGAATCTTCTCCCAAAAAAGAGAATGAGAATGATGGTAACTAATAAAAGGAAATTAATGGAGATGAGTTGAGTTTAAAATCACTCAAAAGCTAATTTCATTAATTAATTGAAGAACATACTAAAGACAACAGAAGAGAGATGAAACCCCTCTTATACATGTCCAAGAATTAAATAAAAAAAAATACAAAACAAATTGAAAAAGATGACTATATATCTCCAAAACAGAGAGAGATATAGATAGATAGCAAAATGATGATGGGTCTAACAATAATAGGACCAAGCCATGAGGCATGAATCAATCAATTAGGAGAAAAGGGCATTCAAAATCATCAAGTCCTGGGAGATGGGTTGCTGGGATGGTTGGTGCTTGGGGCATTCAAAGTAGTAGTGCTTGGAGCACTTGAAGGAGTATTCAGATTGGTGCTGCTTGGTGGATTGGAACCAGCACTAGTATTATCAGTGTTCATTCCCAATGTGTTCTTTACAGCATCAGCTGCTCCTTGTGCCATGTTCTTCACTTGCTCTCCTGTCTGCACGTCAAACCGAATCGTGTTAGAACTAAAAATCCGACACTCTATCATGAAATTAAAATGATTTGAAGTACTTGAAAAGTAATATAAAAGTTAAATTTGGGTTATGCCTGCTGGAGGAAGTTGGAGGCCTGGGAAGCATAAGAAGAGGTCTGGTCAGAAGACTGAGATGCCTGATTCAATAGCTCATCCTTCTTCACCTGCACAAGAAAAAAAAAATTATGTTACCATTAATTGGCTATTATATTGCTAATTAGACATGTAATGCAATAATGGCATTGTTGTAATTACCTGAGCTTGGCCAGTGATTTCACCAGCCTTCTCTCCAATATTCTGAGCAGTTGCCATTTCTTTCCTTAATATCAAAGTTTTGAACTAAAATCGATTGAAATTGATGAGCAAATAGTTTTACAAGTCTGCAATATGGAGAAGATTAGATAAGAAAGAAATTTATAGCTTGGAAATGGGTTCTATTTTTGTCACCTAGCAACCCTTAATCCAAGCATTTACCAGCACTTGGCAAGCATGTTTATAATAAGTCCTATTGAATAGGGGACTTAATTCAACTACAACAATATATTAGTTGGAATAAATCAATTGCTAGGTCAAAACAGAGGAATCCTCGGCCTTCATTAGGCTCAAAACTCGGACTACATCTAGCATTAAGCAAAACCAAGTGTTTATTCATAAAATTTGAGAATTTTATAATATATTGCATTAATTATTCAATATGATTCAAATTAAGTTGGACATTCAACTTTTTCTTTAAATTATTATATTTATGGTTTCATTTTGTTATTATCATATATAAAATAGTAAGTCCATATATAGCCGTATTAACAAAGTTCACCAAAAAAATATATGTAGCCGTATTGAAATTCTTTTGTGAGAATGGAATTGGGGTTAGACCAAATTCAACTTTTCCTTGGATATGGGGGGAATTTGGCAGATTTTGAAGAAACTTGCTTTAATAGACAAATTGGCCTCTAAACTTGTAAAGAACTTGATAATTAACTTTTAAATTTTTAAAATTGTCAATTGTAAGCCTAAACTTGTAAAGAAGGGATAAATTAACCATTTGGAACGAAAATTGGTTAAATTTCTTTTAACAATCGGATGGAAATTAGAAGAAATTTATCGGAGTTGAAGCTATACCAATTTCCGTCCAAAGAGAGCATATTTCAATCCAAATATTAACGGAATTTAACAAATTCTCATCCAAAATGGCTGACTTTTCCATTTTTTATTCTTACAAATTCAGAGCATATTTCCATTTTTTTCATTTTTTATTCCATTTTTTATTCTGAAGAGAGATAAACTAGCTAGCCAAGCCAGCATGGAAGGAAATTTGGCTGGTTTCGAAGCAAATTTGTTGTAAATATAAACATATCCGGTTGGTAAACAGAAGTTAATTTAGAAGAGGGTTAAATAAAACTACCAACATATAGCCCATTGTGTTTCAATTGGTCAATTAAAGGCATGAATTTGTATCGACTTTGATAGGAATTAGGAAGAATTCTAAATGAAAGCAATATTGCTCCATTGACATTGAGATCATCAGCAAAACAGATCATCAAAATGACTGTAGAATCCAACAATCTCGCCAGCCTCAAGAGAGTTTGTGTATGAGAGTGAGGGAGTTATGTTAAAAAGTTGTATTCTACTTGGATAAATTAGGTAAGAAGAATGAGAAATTTCCTATAGAATCAAGATTCTCCAGGCTTTGGATGAAATATAAATAAACAAGTTGTTCAAACTTCAATATTTATTATCCCAGATAAAAGAAAAGGCCTCTAATTCTTTCTCAATTTGTTTTCTTTCGCACTGCTTAAATTATTTTCTTCATACTTGTCTCTTTTTAATGTTGCTCTTAAAATAATTAAACAATAAATAAATATTGATTAGCTGGAATAAGAATTATTTAATTCAATTATATGGTCAAGCTTTGAAGAATATTCTTACCTTAATTAAAAAATGTCCTATGAAATCAATGCCTTGCCTTAATTTTCTCATAGGTTATTCTCAAACAAAAAAAATTTCTCCTAGGTTTACCCTTTACCTTTATAAGGAGTCAAAATCTTGAATTCCTCGTTCACTGTATAAAAAAAAATCTTAAATAGGACCCTAACGTTATAAAAAAAAAAAACTCAAATAAAGACCTAACATTAATTTGGATGATACGTATGCACTATGAGATGTGTCTAAATCGGAAAATTCTATACAATCAAAAAAATTGATCAGAATTTTGTCCCACATGATGTGTCATGTGGGGTCATCCCATGTTTTATAGCAAAACCCCACTTAAATAGTGGTGTGACCAGTTTGCTGGACCAATCGTGTAACAACACGTCATGGAGGATAAAGTTTCGAGACAATTTTTTCTGGTCATCTTTGTCACAGAATAATGTGATTATAATTCAATGAATACAAAAATGTAAAATAAATATCAAAGAAGCCCAAGGCAAGTGTCAATAGTTATAAATAATCTTTTATAATCCTATCATATTGGATAAATGAGCACACCCAAGTTTACATAAACCCCAGTGTCAGCGATGTGCTCTGCACGGCTACTACAGAGGCACTTGCAATGGGAAAATTTGTAGTATGTGCAGACCATCCATCAAATGAGTTCTTCAGGTCATTTTCCAACTGTCTGACTTATAAGACATCCGAAGACTTTGTTGCGAAAGTGAGGGAGGCAATGGCAAATGAGCCTCAACCCCTTACTCCCGAGCAAAGATACACTCTGTCATGGGAGGCCGCCACCCAAAGATTTATAGAATATTCAAAGCTTGACAGAGTTTTAAATAGTGAACATAATGGTACAAAATTGAGACTATCAAATGGAAAAGTGATTGATGCCAAGCCTTTCAGAGATGGCTGATGAAGGTTTAGCATTTGCTCATTACTATCTCACAGGGAACGAGTTCCTTAGACTTTGCACTAGAGTAATACTTAATAAACAGGATTATGACGAGCAACATTGTAAAGACCTTTGTCTCTTACCTCCTCAGGTGGAAAATCCTATATATGGCTGGTAAGTAGATTCAGAAACTGTTGACAGTCTTGTGTATAATAGTCATGTACTCTTGGTAGGAGTTGCTAACCAAACCACGATTGTTAGTCTAGATTGCTTCAGGTAACAATATAGTATATGTTCTGAGACAAATGTCTAGACAGTTTAGTATCAGTTTTCTTCTGTTTTTTAATGTTTCTTCCTCGTGTCAATAGATGAAAATAGATGCTAAAATATTCTTTATATAGTGAAACTGAGCAATGCATTGTTGTAAGTAAGTATTTGTTAGATGTCAGCTCAAGCTGCAATAAAGTAGTGGCAATTTCCCTTTCAAAAAAAAAAACATCAAGTGTAAACTTGTTTATATTTTATGTAAATACAATGGTTAGAGAGTAACAAACATAGGCATAATTTGTTTATTGTTAATTATCTAAGCTTAGGCAAATCCTCCATAGTAAGGAATTTCAGTTTTTGGAATCCATTTATCTCCACCAATATACTTTGTGATAGTAAATTGTTGTGATGCAGCTGCATCAGGTAGAACCTTAGACCAGCTAACCCCGTCTGATGTGTTTGAACCTGACCCTTCATTGTTAAATTCCTCATAAGTCATTAAATCCACAACAGTCCGATCTCACTGGTCCCATCCTTTTGGATGAATTATAGAGTCCAGCCATGACTTCATCATAATGACAATGGAATTATTGCCTCAAGCTCTTCCTAACCCTTTCTCTTGCGACCTGAATTCGGGTGATAATGTGAAAGAGCAATTCTGGAATACATAACCCGAAATCTGTCGAGAGGATGAATTAGACTGGGCTGTGAATATGATTGTACGGTTGGGGAGATGGGCAAACAGATTGTAGTTTTGAAATACTGCTATTCCCTTTCCGAAGATAAAATCTACAGAGCCATACATCGTAGTCCCTTTAAAATTGGATGCGCCCATTTGTGTAAAAAGTACCTTAGTAGCCGATGAAAACGCAGTTGTAAGCAGCTGACTCGTTAGCTCCACCACTAAGGAAGGCTACTGCCATGCCTTCATTGGGGCCGGCAGAGTTCCCCAAGGTTAAGTTTAATTGATGTTTTTAGCTGAAGAATATATGGATATATGCCAAGCAGAATCAAGTAAGCTCCATTTTTCTTGATCATAGTATTATATATACTAGTAAAATTACGTGCATTGTACGTGCGTTAATAATTTATAAAACATAAAAATTAAAATAATAAATATAATAAAATGGTATATTAATTTGTAATATATAACATGAAATCTTGAGTTTTATAATCATATATATTAAAAAATCTTTAAATGGAATAAGTATATAATAAATAATATATATACTCAAAGTGTGCGTTGCACGTGCGTTTATCCTTTGACTATGCGTCCTTTTAAGAAGGACTCATCTTCATCTTATCTTGAAACGAGGACTATTGAAATGCCGACCAACTTTGGCATCAAAGTTTCTACAGTTTATTTCTTCTCTGAGGAGACTAGACCAGTAATTATGTATATATATAATAACTTATATATACTTAAAGCTACGTGCGTTACACGTACATTAAGAACTTATAAAACATAAAAATTAAAATAATAAATATACTAAATGATATATTAATTTGTAATATATAACAATATTGAGTTTTATAATCATATATAATTAAAAAAAAAAAGGAGAGATCCAATTACATTGAATGTAAAACTCTTGTTTTACACATTTTCTCCACCCTTAAATTTACCTAAACGAACGGACAAGATTAAATCAATGTTTCAGAAATTTTCTAGTAAGAACAGAGGAAATTTAGTGTAGTAAAAACAGAGGAAAACCAGAATGGTTTAGAAGAGAGGATGGAAAAGCTCAAATGCTTTAAGAAAAATAGTAGTAAGAAAGTTGGAAAAACTGAAATATATATATTAATGGTTTGATTTCATGCAAAGTCAATATGAATATCCTCTCTTTATAAACAACAATTGGCCTTCAACTCTTCCTTATTACGCAATTAATATTAAGTTTGTATCATGCATGGTTACAAAGTCAATAGGCATCACTATTTGTTATCCAAGAATATTCATTATTATTCATCAAACCAAAATTAGCATTAGAAAGAGTCGAGGGAAATAGTAGTTCACTTGCACGTAATTCATTTTATTGATATATATATATATATATATATATATATATATATATATTATGTATCCTCAAACTGACTTTTTTTTTGTAACAAACGAAAGCTAAGTCAACAGTTACGTGAAACAGCTTCACAAAAATGGAAACGAAGAAGAGATAAGATGAGGTTGATTCGTGCTGATTTTATTTATTCTCTTCTTACTTAAGTCTTTCCATTTCTCTCCACCTAACATTATTGTAAAACCTCCTAAAACAAGGCAAGTTCTTTTTGTCTGGATCGAGCAAAAGTAAAGAAGATCATAAGAGAAGGAGGAAAACTATAAAGATAGACTTATGGAGTTATGGACTTAGGTCTGCAAATGAAAATGATGTTCGATGAATGGCTCCTGAATAAGCTCGGTTAAAACTCGTTTATGTTCGGTTGTTAGAAAAATAGATGAGTCTGAACGAAATTTTAGTGTTCGTTTAATAAACGAGCCGAACTTGAACAATGAGTGTCCAGTTCGATTATGTTCGCGAACATGTTCGATAAATGTTCATTTATTACCTCGTTTATTGTTCGTTTAAAATTCGTTTATGGTTCGTTAAGATTTAAAAATATATTATTATATCCATTTAAAATCATAATTTATTTGTTTGTTTGTTTAGTTATGCCTTGTTTATTGTTTACCTAAGTTGTTCATAAACAACTTTTATTTTATGGGTATTAATTCTATCAGGATGATCCTAAAATATAAGGTTTTTAGGATTCCATTAGATTGATGACACATAATCCTTTCTTAATCTCATTCAATGACTACAAAGTTTTATTATAAACCATCTCTCACCATATATCCACTTTTTAATTTTATCTCTATTATTTTTTTCCATACAAATCTCTATTCTTTATCAAACTTAATAATATTAGAAAAACTTGATAAATTATTATCTCAAAAAAATTACTTGATAAAATATTATAAATTACCTTCCTTTCAAATTTTTGTTTTCATCTTTGAAAAATAGAAGTACGAAAAAAAAGGAAAAAGAAAATGCCCCCATCCACAAAAATGGAATACAATTTAAAAAAAAAAAACTTTCAGTTTTCACGGAACAACTACATGTACAGTGAATTAAGAATTTTTTGTCATATCAAGAATTTATTTTTAAGAAGGAAAGTTTTTTTTGTTGGTTTTTTTTTTTCAATTTAGAGACATGAAAATAAAAAAAATCAATTTCTACAATTAAGGGATTGGATTTGGTGAGGTAGTGTGTAAAGTTAATGTTAAATTTGAGTAAAAATAGATTATGTGGCATGATTTGAATGGAATCCTAAAAAGTGGTGTTTTTAGGATCATCCTAATATAATTTAAACTCTTATTTTATTTATAAATTAATATATATTCGTGAACGTGTTCAATTAGTGTTCATGAACCCATTTGTTTATTGTTCACGAATAAGAACATTTAACCGAGCCGAACATAAACGAACATAAACATTGTATTTTATATACGAGTCGAGCTCGAACGAGCTTCATAAAATTTTAATGATACAAGTCAAGCTTCAACATTGCAAAATGTTTACAAACATGACTGAGCTCATCTTCAAGCTCATTCGAGCTCGACCCATTTGCAGCCCTAATTATTGTATTTAAGAATGAATGAATGTCGCAGCAATAAATAAACCCATGTAAGTCAACGACTCTGGTTTCTAATGCCAATGCTAAAATTGGGCTGAAATGGATTTTCCTCAGCCTATAAGCCTAATATAAACTTGGGCCAATTTGGGTTTACTTCAAGCCCATCTAATATATATATCAATTAAGTAATAGGGGGGTATTTGGGATTTGAGAGTTTAAATTAAAATTAATCTATCTATAATATATATATATATAATTAATTATAATTAATCTATATAAAATTAGTGTAAAATATTGTTGTATGTGAGTGATGTTTTACATGCTGAAATTTATGCAATCCACTTTGGTCTTGTGATTGCAAGAAGTTGTAATATCCAATACTGTTTGGTGGAAAGTGATTGTCTAAGAGCCATTACAGAGATAGCTAAAGGTCCATATTCAACGTGGCAAGGTTATTGTTTGATACAAGAGAGATCCAAGAAATGGCTGCTTCTTTTTCTTTGTGTAATTTTAATCATATTAGTCGTAGTATTAATGATGTCGCTCATAAAATTGCACATCTAAACTATGATGAGGGTGCATACCTTGTTTGGTATGGAGTTCTACCTCCATGTGTTGTGTAACCTTCTTTATATATCAATTCAAGTCTTTACTCATGATTTCAAAAAAAAAAATGTGTGTGTTAATAAAAAATTAATTAAGTGGACGACATTTGATTTATATACACTATATAGTAAACAATTTAGAGTTATTATATTAGAGTACTACTATATATATGTGTGCTCAAATAAAACTACCAGCATATATACTAATTACAATGTCAAAATCTGAGTTTGTCTCTCACGAGTTGACTCGGAGACAAACTCAGTTTTTAAAAAATTCAAAATAAAAAAAAACTACCCATCTTAAATAAAATTACCTATTACTACATGATAAATATAACATTTAAATTTTATTTATATCATTTAAAAAAACCACTCATTTAAGAAAAAAGTCAAAAACTACTACAAACTAACTTAAAATTATTTTACTTTCATATACACTCACATTATACATAATGAGTGTCATGATGTGTCTTGTATATATATAGTCATTGTATTTCAATTGGTGTATGAATTTTTCCAATTATAACAAAGTACTAATTTAGATGTTTATATGACGGCACGCTACTAGTTGGCAAAGCATATTCAGACATGAAAAAGCGTGTCAGTCTCTAGGACCCGACACGTTTTTGCAGGAATGGCCGCAATGACACGAGTCGAAGTGGCATAGGCTGAGTCATCAAAACTAAATCCTCCTTGAATTTACAAATCGACGCGACGACTAATCCATGCATGCCTGCATGGCACGTCCCTTACACGTGTCCTACTTAAGGACACGTGCTTCCTTCTCACTGTCCCAAATTCCTTATAAATAAGCACATGCATTTAGCCAACTACAAAACACAAATCACTTTGCTTATCAATATCAATCCCATTCGCAAGCAAAAGGAATTTCCAATCGTCGAATTCGAGTCAAAATGGCTTCTCACAAGCAAACCTACCAAGCTGGTCAAGCTGAAGGCCGAGCTCGAGTGAGTAATATTTTATGTATTGTTATATATATATATATACACACACACACACACACTTAATTATGTTTGATCACTGGAATTATTGGCAGCATTGTCTTAACATTTGGTGTTTATTTAATTTTTGGTTATAATTCAGGAAAGGGGCGAGCAGATGAAGGACAACATTAAGGATAAGGCTGAAGCAGCGAAGCAGAAGACATTTGAGGCGGCTCAACAAGCCAAAGACAAGACATTCCAGACATCCCAAGCTGCGAAAGACAAAACCCAAGAGAGTGGCCATGCAACTGGAGAAAAAGCTGGGGAAGCGAGAGAAAAAAGTGCTGGAATTCTGCAACAGACAGGGGAAAAGATGAGGAACATGGCAACCGGAGCGGCCGATGCTGTTAAGCATACTTTTGGAATGGCTGATCAAGCTGAAGATGAGGATGTCGATCATTTTACTAATAGAAGGCCGGGCCACTAGTTAAATTATAATTTCTTTCACGTTTTACTAGGATTCCCTTGTGTTTTGTCATGTTTTCATCTCAGTTTGCTGTTTTGTAATAAAGTTGTTTGCAAACTTTGTTTGTATGACGTTTTACTATAGTTTTGGTTGTGTAATTTTGGGAGTCCTTGCTAGTAAGAAAGAAATCAATGTTGGTTTTGACTAATTTGCTTGTCTTAATTTTTCGATTTGGTACTAGTAATTGGTAATATAAGGCAGTGAAATTAATACGGTAAAAACTCCATCAGATTTATGACTTAAAACTTAAAAGCCTTTTTTTTTATCCTTTTTTTACCCTATAATGATTTTGAGGTTTTGCTCCTTAAAAGTTTTATTTTGGACGTTTTCTCTTTTGAACTTGCAATTTGGTACCTCTCAAAATATATTGTGCTGACGTGGCCTTGCCACCATGTGGCATTTTGGTGCAATATCCTCTAAGAGGGACTAACGCATCCTCAAATTGCAAGTTCAGGGGACAAAAGTCTCAAATTAAAGTTTAGGGGCAAAATTTTAGACCAGTTTAAGGGGAAAAAGGGACTTTAGAAAACTTAGGGCTTGTTTGGTAATGGAGAACTCTCCATTTTCCATCTCCAAAAATATCAAAGAAAGTAGGTAGTGACACAACATGTGTCAATAAAAACAAGTATATTTTTGGAAAATGGAGATGACAATGGAGTAGAAAATGAAGAACATATTTATTTTATTTTGAGATTTTCACTCCATTGTCATCTCCATTCTCTAAAAATATGCTTGTTTGCATTGACGCATGTTGTGGCACTACCTAATTTCTTTGATATTTTTGGAGATGGAAAATGGAAAATGTTCTCAACTAGCAAACAAGCCCTTAGGTTTTTCTTAACGGAGTATATCAGAAACCGATTGGCTAAGCTTATGAAATGGGCAATGTAAACTGTACACCAAATGAATTGGGCAGAGAGCGTGGAGGGAAAGCTGCAATAGGTATTGTAGTTAGAAATGAATCTTGTCAGCTGCTAGATGGTTGGGCAGAGAGCGTGGAGGCAGAGGAACCAGAGGTTGTTGAAGCTTTAGCAATCAGAGAAGGATGTAAATTAGCCAAGAGAAAAGGCTACCTCAAAGTCCTTGAATCAGACTCAGCTTGTGTTGTTCGTGACATAACTAGAAAAGATAACAAAGCTATTAGTGAAGCGAGAGGCGAATGGTGCTGCTGATTCTGTACTCTCTTTTTAGTTTCAATGAAATTCTTATTCTCTGGCCAAAAAAAAACTGTACACCAAATAGATACATTTGCCAATTCATTATCAAGAAGCAAAATGAATAAAGTTGAAGCTCTAATATCAAAAATTTTGCAAGCAAGTTGATCTCACTTTGTTTTTGCCGGATTGGCTTATGTTACAGCACTAACCTCAGATTTTCAACGTGATTTTAATACAGAAAGTTTTGTTCCTTTCATAATTTCGCTCAAAACTCAACAGATTTGCCGAATCATGAGGAGAACCAAAAATTTAATGACAATCCACAAAAGAATTCTGGCGTTTGTTCTTGAAATATAATGTAAAAGAAGTAATCCTGATACCTCCCAAGATCGAAAAGGCCTTTTATAAATTAGTGCTGTTGAATCCTAGTATAGCAACAGTATCTGCAACTTGCATCAATATCCTACATGTATCTGTGCTTCCGGCGCATGATTCCGCAAAATTTATACTCTAAATTAGTTTCGTCTTCTCAGTTTAATCAACTCCTGTGAGATGTTATGCTTGCTCTTCAGTAAAACTGTATGGCACATTTTCTGGTGAGAATCAAGGTCATCACCCGTGAACTAATCGCTTTCATTCTTATAAAGGTTGACAGATCACAAGCTTTCAACTTAAGTCATAATTTATAATCATTCACTCATATCATCAAATCCTTCAAAATCACTGACCCCATCAAGTGCTTCTCCATCCAGAGCTTCCCCATCTTGACTCTCTTGATCAGTTTCCATAGCATCTTCAGATTCCTCTTCATCACTTTCATCCTTGTCCTCAAATATTACTGGGACTGTGGCATTCTCATCAAACTCATCCTCGACAATCTGTCATATAATAAATTAGAAAAGACGCAATACTGCATAAGTCCAATATTTACCCACAAAAATCCCTACCTACTACAAACTTTAACATTATACATACCCCTGCATAAAGTAAGTCTAAGCAACTTGATATTTGAAGAGCTGATTCAAAAGTTGAGACTCTAGATTCGATAAGCTGCATAAAAACATGCATTCAGATTATGAAAATTTATTTATAGTATATAAGTGAAGTTATCAACGAATAAAAGATCCAATCCAATAGTAATGATATATATAAATCACTTGTAAGAATGACTCCTTATCTGACCTGATACAAAGAATTTAGAGCAAGCAAAGAAGATTGCTGGGACATAATTCCAGTAGAATGTTGAAGAAGTAGACTTTTTATCCATGGGAGGGCACATGCCAATACCGCACCCCTGCAGTGTGTTTATAGAAACATAGCACCCATCAATAGTTTGTACGCTTTCAGCAGAAGTTATAAGTGAAGAAGAAACTAAAAGCATTATCTAACAAACTAGAGATTAAAAAAAAAAAAAAAAGGCATCAGGAATCCAACTGTCTCATTTATTCCCCTGAGAAATTGTAAATATTACAGCATCGTTGCTTTAATAACATTGCAAAGTGAATGAGCTTTGTTTGAAATCATTGCTTTTATCTCCAGGAGCAGCAGTAAGGGAATAAACTTTACATATCATTATCATTATCTAGGTAAAAGTAATAGAGTGCATGTATCTTCAAATGTGATTCATGGGGTAAGCTCAACTTGGTAGGAACTAGGAAGTATAATACTTTACCTTGATTGAATTATAGATATAAGAGATTGCAAAAGCTTGAGAACATCAGATGGATTTAATTGAGAGACTGAATTTGTAATAACCTGAAAAAGGAGAAACTAAATATTAGCATGGCTAATACATGTATCCCAAGCATACTTCCATCACTAATAACTGTGGGAAATCGACCTTCTCATCTTGGGTGTATAAGCAATCTAACAGAAGGGCGCGATCATCAGCATGTAGTGCCTGCTTAAGGAGAACATTAACAGAATCTGCAGTGGGAGGCTTGGCATGAGGAGAGGATTCCTCTCTTTCTTGGCTTTCATGGGTTTCAGAGTTTCCATTTTCTACCAAATTTAAACTCGCAAGTTTCTCACCCATGGTAGGCTCATTCAGATCATCATCAACAAGGACTCCATCTACATTTTCCTCGTGACCTATTTCAAAATCACAAATGAATAAACCTGATATATATCAAATTATGTACAATATTGGGAATAGTCGAATAGATGATGCATTGTTTTATACTGTGGTCTTGTTTTTGCCCCATCTGATATCAGGAGATGCCTTGTTGAATGGCATCTTTTAACAAAAATGCAACCAATACCATGTATTAACACAGAAAAGAAAGCATAGAATGATTTTTATAGTTTATACTTCTTAGCTGATGGCGCTGTTAAACGTTAACAGATTATGATATTGGTTGCATTCATGCATGAAAGTGATATGATAGATCTTCATAAAGATTATGATTTGAATGCGAGCAGGTTTCTTCTTTAGAACTTAGCAACTGTAAAGAAGGGAGGAAGGGTAGCACCCGGTCATTTTTAATGACAAAAGATAGGTAGCATATTTGACTCTTATTCACAAACCAATATAGTTTAGAAGCAGATATTTTGGAAGATAATCTATCCATGTGATGAAGAATCATATCAGAGCCCAGAATTATATCAAGCAACCATGTAGCAACTCTCACCAGTATCATTTATGCCTCTTGTAGTTGCCAGGTCTGGATCAGGAGCAGCTCTTTTTTTATTTGGTTTTCCGTTCGCATCAACTGCTGCTGTCGACTCTGGAACTTGAAGACCTGCGTTAAAATCTTGCCTTGTTATACAAACAATTTATAAGCACAATTAATCCAACGAGAACCATCTATATGGGGGAAAATGATCAGAGGGACTTATTTTTGAACAAGTAAAAATAAAAGATGAAGTATGATAGTTTAGAAAAAATAATTAAGTTTTCCTCTTTCTTTTCTTAAGAAAAAAACAAAGACACATAATCATGATTAATAGAAGGCATTTTGGAAAATGCATGTCCCACCTTTCACTGAAGCTGCTGTGTTCTCTTGAATATTTTCATTTCCAGTTGTATCGGCAGCATTTATCACAATGTTTTCCCCTGTTTTCCCAACATTTACAAGACTAAACTGCGGAGAATCTAGCGGACCATAAGCAATAAGGACATCAACCTGTTGGCCCATGCCAGGAGCATGCAATCTAGCAGCAATAACTGAAATGCAGCTTTTCCTTGAGCTTGCACTCTTTTCCAAGTGGTCTACCTCTGCTTTATCAGCTTTTAAAGTAATTTTTGTTGGTTTAACATCATCCTGGGGAAGGGTCTCGAAATTCCATACATAAGCAATACCAGACTCTGAAACTGCCAAGATGGCAGACCCACCATCTTCACTACCATTATTCTTACATTCAAAAGCTAATGGTGGATGAGGCATTGAAATAACTGAACCACCACTCACAGTTTTGGAACTCAAATCACAGCTCCAGACTTGAAGATTTGTCTCCCCAAACCCTGATGTAACAATTGTTTTGGCATCATTGGACACAGATATATGTTGTACAGCATCCTGTAATAACGAATGAATGTAAGCCATCAATGCCTTGAGCACACAAGGAAAACCTCCAAATATTTCAGACAACTTAAGTAACTCACTAAATCATCAGGAAACTTCAGGAGCTCTTTCCCATTTTCCATGCTGATTATACGCGACTTAGCACTAGCTAAAGCCAAATACTTCCCATCTGAAAATTTTATGGAAATATAATTAACATGAAACAAAATTTGAGGTAACAAAGCTGTGACTATGAATAAATTACTGACCTTGTGAAAAAGTCAAAGAAGAGATTGACTTTTTGGAAGCTTTGAACTCCCTTATTACATTTCCAGTTTCTGAGTTAATTTCAGATGCCTTTCCATTATTTCCAACGACATACAGACTATGACCTTTATTTGTGAATGAAAGACCAGCAATACCACTTGACAAAAAAAGGAATGAATATCAGTTAGACAAGAAATTTCACATACTCAGTAGGTCCACTCTAAATCATATAGAAACATAAACAAGAAGAACAGACTAATTTTCACTCAATGGACATTCACAAAAATGTCCAATTAGATGGGAATGATGAAAGTTTAAGCCATATAGGCAACAAGAATACTTAAATGATTCATCACATACCCAGGGTAGCTACAGGTAGAATTCCATTTTCTATCACCAGTAAAGACGTCAATAGCAAAGATCTCCCCTTCTTTTGTCCCAAAAGCTAATAAGCAAGTTCCTTTCCCCTTCTTACGCTAAAATATCAACACAGAAACATTAGAAGAATTACCAACAAACAAGTGTCAAAGTTTAAGTTAAGTAAAAGCATAGTACATAAAAGAGCTCCCAAGAAATTCAAAGGCTACCTTCTTTCCAATAAAACTGCAAGCCATACAGGAATAAGTTTCAGCAGAATTGCCATCCGGCTGCTTGCATTCAGCCAATAAACTGCCAGTAGTTGTGCTCCAGATCTGCAGAATGTAATAAGTTTTCACCAATATAATAATAAGAAGAAGAATAAATTCTTTCAATCAGGTAGCAACAACTTATAAGTTCCAACATACAGGACTGAAATAATGCAGAATTATCATTAAGAAACCACAATGCAAGAACATGAATTTAAGCAACAAGACAAGTGTATCCAAATCAGATGACAGGTTACAGGAAGAATCTATTTTACAAGCAATTAAGTTTCCAATTTCTATTAAGAACCCTGCATATTGCTATTAATTCCCATATAGCAACCTACAGCTTAGTATAGCTTCCTCATCATTTGAATCCTAATTCTTGATTACAGAGTGAAAGAAGCCATTGAAATCACAAACCCAAATTCCTTTTCTACTATTTTTGATAATAAAACTTTTATTATAGTATAAGCAAAAAGGAAAAAAAAAAAAAAAAAAAGAATATGGCATGAGGATCATATGCTTGCAAGCTGCCCCTTAATAATTATAACTTGTTATGAAAACCAATATTATTGTTTGCTAATTAAGCCATGTTCATTGTGGAGGAGCATCTTCCCTTTTTTTAACTCTGCTTTTTTACTCTCTCTCACATAGATGGACGACTTAGCTAGATACAAAGATATATTCTCCTATCTTTTACATTGAACCTTTCTTTATGAAAGACCCATAGCTTAAGGGCAATGGGCAGTCAGAAAAAATCTTGAGAAAAAACAGAAGCAGCAGCCTTAAAAGAGGATATCCATGGCATATGCTATTCTGCCATGGTTAATTCCCAAGTGGAATGGCTTATAAAGCTCCCAATGAGCGATCGAGGATAGGCGTAAAAGTCTGAAGTGATTTGCAAGCAAAGATTGATCACACTGCAAGAACTGGTGTCTGGTGGGTTGATGATGGCATATTATAGTGAGTGAATAAGCAAACCAGTCAAAGGGCACCTCTCAATTGGCAGGTAATTATATAGTGATTGCTAGTCAGAAATGAAAAAAAGGGGGGAACTAACTAACCCATTGCAAATATAAGGAAGAAGATTGCGTAGAACAGTTTAGTAATAACTGCTAAAGTTTCCGAGCAATACAATGCCCTTGCTTCTTCTGCTGGAAAACAGGACATGACTATAGAAGGAGATAAAGTGGACACTCACAAAAATTTAGGTGAGGGCTTCCATATGTGAACACTCACTATTACTACATTAACACCTATCATCCTCAGCAAATAGCCAAAGAAATATTTTCCATATGTAGAAAGTTGAGAATGCTATATGCTGGTTCAATATTTGTTACATTACATGAGTTCTTAGGGAACAAAAAAAATGAAACGTCAGGGCAATAAAGCTCATAAGTCATATCTGCATTTTTTCAAAGAAATTAAGCCAACATTGCATGGCGGTTGCGCTCTTGCAAATTGTCTTAACAGGAGTCATATCATTACAGTACTGTACCAATATGAACAATGAGATTCTGATATATTACCAATGTTTCTAAATCTTTGTTTGGCTATTTGAGACTAAAGTCAAAGCTTTAAAAACTCCCATCTTATGGATATATGAAACTTAAACTACCAGAACAATAATTAACCTAATAGCCATTATCAGAAATTCCATCTTAGAACCTATAGAAGTCCTCAACTTTTCTCAATCAAATCCCACTCATCACAAATCCTGTTCTAATCCCAAAAGCTCCATATTCAGCCCAACAATTACTAACCCTCAAGACTTTTGATCCCAACCAACCTCAATGAATATAGCTTCTTTCGATGGAACAAAAAAGAAATTGTACCCTTTTCAACAGCAATAAAAGTAATCCAAAATAAAAACATTCTGAAATATCATGAACAACCCATATAAAAAAAACATGGTAGAAAAAAAAAAGCGTAGTGATAGAAGAATTACTTTGGCGGTTCCATCTGGAGACAAAATTGCTAGATAGTCACCTTCTTGAGTGAAACATGTAAGGAGGGGTTTCACTTTCTGCTTTCCCATTTGACTCAATCAAAAACAAAAATTGTTTTGAAATTCACGATAAAAACCAGAGCTTTAGAGTTTCTAGTTTAGTGCGCAGCTGAAGAGGAAGTGAAAAAATAGAAGAAAATAGAAGACAGAATGTTAAGAAGAAAAACTGCGGGAGATGTTTTGAAAGGGGAGGAAGACAAGGGTTTTTGCGTTTTAGGTTTATTAAAAATTAAAAAATTGGAAAAAAAAAAAAAAAAAACGTGCGGCCTAATCAAAACGACAGAACCAATATAGGAAATGGAAATCCTAGTTAAAATAGGAAAATGAAGTGAAACAAAATACCCAAAAAGTCCACAGAAATTGAGCGTTAAGGGGGAGTTAACAGTATTTTCACGTGTCTTTTTCTAATAAAGACGGTGGCTCTTACCTCTTATTTAAACAGTCTCTCCGTCTCACCTTTTCTTCAAATTTTATTCCCATCAAAGACACGCTCCCCCCCTTCAAAAACTTTCATCTCTTCTTTCGAAGTCGTTTCCAGAAAATTCTGGTAAGTTCGAACCTCAAGATAAAGATCTCGTATCAAATTCGACTTCGATTTCTTTGAAAAGATTCTGCGATTCTTTTAGATTTGATTGAAATTTCTGGGATTTGATTTTTTTACTACCTCGCTTGTTAATTAATCTGTTGACCTGTTGACCCATATTAATCTAAAAGGGGACTTACTTGATTCAGATTCATCTTTAACAATCTGTGGTTTAATGGCTTTCTTTTAGGTTTAAAGGTTTAATCTTTAATATTTATGATTGTAATTGAATCTGGGTCTATGTGAATATATGCCTGAATTTATTTATTTAGTTTAATGAGAAAAAGTCCGGGAAATGAGAAACTATAATTTAAAGAAAAATTTGTGATATAAGTAGTCAATTGAAGTTATTGCGCAATTTTGGTTCTTGTAGTTTGTTATATTAGTATTTATTATTATATACATCATTTCTGATCTTCTAAATTGAATATGATTATTACCTAGGGATTCAGAGAGTGCTGTATTGAGGTGTTGATATAAGGGGATTTTAAAGATTAATTGATATTGGTAATTTTAAGTTCAAAAAGAAAAAAAAATATGCCAAAGGATAGAAGAGTTCGTTCATTATCTTTTGATCCCTGTAGGGTATCGCCTTACCCTTGTAGCTCCAGGGATGCCAAGCAATGCGAACATGAAAATCCAGTGGGATTAGGATATGGAATTGGATCAGTTCAGGATGTTAAAGAGTGGGAGGATGCGAGGTGCCCTATTTGCATGGAACATCCTCACAATGCAGTACTTTTGCAGTGTTCTTCCTTTGATAAAGGATGCCGGCCTTATATGTGCAATACAAGCTACCGCCATTCGAATTGTCTCGATCAGTTTTGTAAGTCATCTGTGTCATCTCCTTCTACAGCAATGTTACAGGAAATTCCTTTGGGGAACACGACCCCTGCTTCTCCTAATTGGAGCGATCAATTGCCTTTCTATGATCAGACAGAAGGGAGTAGTGATATGGAGCCAAAGCTTCTTTGCCCTCTATGTCGAGGGGATATTTATGGCTGGAGTGTGGTCGAACCTGCACGTCAGTTCATGAATTCTAAAGCTAGAAGTTGTTCATCTGAGTCTTGTGATTTTATAGGGACTTACAGTGAGCTTAGGAAGCATGCTAGGTCAGACCATCCTTTGGTCCGACCAACAGAAGTGGATCCGGAACGACAGCGTGATTGGACTAGGTTGGAGCGTGAAAGGGATTATGAGGACGTGCTCAGCTCAATTCAACCAATTCTTGGGGAAGAAAGCAATGGT
The DNA here is from genome assembly GCA_001974805.1 of Corchorus capsularis. Lineage (NCBI taxonomy): Eukaryota > Viridiplantae > Streptophyta > Magnoliopsida > Malvales > Malvaceae > Corchorus > Corchorus capsularis. Next base: position 32,332 of record AWWV01014997.1, read on the forward strand.
GAAGGCATTTCAGATCTCGATGACTTCCGTTCTTGGTTGACTTTAAATATTGCATACTATGCAGTTACACTTGAGCTTTTAAATGATTTAAGCACAGAAGATGTTCCTTTTAGGAGGAGGCCAGGAGGTAGGAGGGTTAGGTACGGTAGAGAGATTGATCGGGCAACTAGGGAGCACAATGGTTCCATAGTAGATAGAGATAGAGCTCTCCCTGTCCACCGCAACAATCCTTCTTCAGTAGAGCGATTTCAAGGTAGACAACGCCCACGGGGCATGCTCCGGTGGAGGCATCGCAGCCCAGCATCGGATAGAGTCTTCCATGGAAGGCACCAGAGTTCACAAGCCTTCCATGGAAGGCACCAGAGTTCAGAAGCAGACAGAACACGCCGTGGACGAGGATTGCAATGGCGAACACAAAGATGGTCTACATTCAATAACGGGCAGTGATTAGAAGCCACAGTGCTCTCTCAGGCACAAAACCTCCGGGTCTCGTTTTTAATTGTAAATTCTTGTTTCTCTAGCTTCTTTTTTTTTTTTTTTTGCCAATGTTCCTCTAGCTTTATGCCCCTGTTTATACAATGGTACTGATCGTGTTCTCATTTCTGTATTGCAGATGTAGACAAAAGCAGGAGGCACGGATCATAGTTTTAGGTGTAATAAGTTATGCTAGATCTTGGTAGTAAGAATGCATAGTCATTCTTATCATTATCATTTATTTATTTTTCCCCATTATCGATTTGTAATGTAAAAAACACTAATTTTCTCTTTGGAAATGTTATTTAGTTTTGCAAGGACTATATATTATCCTATAAAATAAAGTCTTTGTGATTAATTAAGTTCCGATTGCTTTGATTATTCAAGAATTTTAAATTAAAGGGGCTTGAATTTGGATTTTACAATTTCTTAGTCCCACAAATTTAGTTATTTGGTGGGGGTTGGCTCGCCCTTATCTTGATGAGATTAGCTTAAGATACCACCACCTTGGCATTTCACGGTATCCCTCTCATCTTCAGGAGAGATTAGAGTAACATACCACCCTAGTGATTTCACTATACTCCTCTCAAACTGAATTACTTGGGATTGACACAATCTCAAACTGAATTACTTGGGATTGACACAATCTCAAACTGAATTACTTGGGATTGACACAATTAATATTTATCCAGAGGAGATTAGCTTAATATACCACTACCTTAGCATTACACGATATCCCTCTCTAGCGACTTCATGATATCTCTCTCGTAACATATCATACCACACTAGTAATTTCACCATACTCCTCTCACACTAAATTACTTGGGACTGAGGTTGTTGTTTGAACAAGCTTGATTTTTGGGATTGAGGTTGTTGTTTGAACAAGCTTGGTTTGGAAGAAATGCTTTTGAAAATTGCACTCACCATTAATATTTATCTTGAGATTAGCTTAATATACCACCACATTGGCATTTCACGATATCCCTCTCTAGCGATTTCATGATATCCCTCTCATCTTGAGGACAGATTAGAGTAACATATCATACCACGCTAGTGATTTCACTATACGCCTCTCACACCGAATTACTTGGGACTAAGGTTGCGGAGTGCTTTTGAAAATTGCACTAACCATTAATATTAATCTAAATTTAATTGATTAAATGTTAATTAATTCTAAACTCAAGTTTGATCTAAATTTCACATTCGCCTCTGAAAATTTACTTCATCACTTCATGTCATTGTTTTCCTCCTCAAGCTTTTAGGAATACTAATTGAGTCCTTGAAGTTTCAAAATTTATAATTAAGTATTACTCTTGGTGTTAAGACTTAAAGCAAAAGCAGCACTTGACAAACTATTAAGTATATACAAATAGAAAAAACCAATTTCTTCGACAACTTACATGAATAACTTTTAGTAAGAAATTAGAATGCATGAAATGAAATGATAGCAAAATTACATTTT